>DWCF01001237.1:0-32552 GCA_018230265.1 Delias oraia
GCCTTTTATCTCAAAATTAATTTGTTTGATGAAATTTTTAAGATTCATCAAACATACAATAATAATCTAATACATAAAGTCACGTGCAACATATCATCTGAAATTGTTTCTATTACTGTCATTTCGGTTTATTCGTTTAAGCTTTATTATGTAAAAAAGTAATTATTCAGAAGGCGTGACATCACAGTGTATACCCATTTAACATTAAAATTGTCTTAATGATCAAAATTTGCGTTATTGAAGAAAATGCCGAATTCCTTCATTAAAGAAAATGATAGTTTGTTGCCGTTTCTTCACTAGCTTTGGAAATCGCGTAAGCTTAAGTATAAGTAATTTTGTTTTAACCCCATCAACTATTGTAAATAGATCACGAATATTATCAAGTGATTGTTAAATATTATGATAAATAAATTTGATTTGATTTACCATCTAAAATTAAATTGTATTAATATGAATCAAACCCAATCTTTTCAAATACAGCTCTGAAAATGGTATAGTAATTAATACATAATAAAATAAGCCATAACTCTTAAATAGAATCATTTTTCGTAGGAGAGCGGCGTATTCTACACAATGTGTCCGGTGAATTTCGTTCCGGTGAGCTCACATGTATTCTGGGACCTTCCGGTGCGGGGAAGTCTACGCTTTTGAACATTCTTGCCGGCTATATGTACGTATTAAATGTAAATTATTTTCTCTATCTAACAATATTCAGTTATTTTAAAATTTAATAGTGAAATTGTAATTATTCTTGATTTTTTCTATTAAGTTTGTAATTTCAGCGTAACATGTGGTGTATTCTATGATAATTTAAAACTAACTGTATAATTTACAGTTAGTTTTAAGTTATCATATAATACTCGGCGTGAAACGGTACTTTTACCGTTTCGCAGAATGAGTGAGGATATCGGAGGCCCTTAAGTGTCACATAAGTGGCGTAAAAATCCTAAAACACAACCAAAGCACGGATTGTGGCGCGGTTGTCCATGGGCGGCGGTGTTCTCTTACCATATAGGAGACCCACCTGCTCCTTTGAACGCAATAGAATAAAAAAAATTAGTAAATATTTTTAGTTCCTTTGACAAGTTTAATACATAATCTTTATCTCTATGTATATTGCTTATAACAACGACGTTATATCAAGTTTCGACTGTATTACCGAATGAGTCGTTTTAGATCCTCCTTATCAGAGCTTTTTTTAAATATAGCAAAAAAGGATTACTACTTAACTAATTATTATTGCTATAAGCTGACCAAGAAGTTTACATTATTTTTAAACTTATGTTTTCCGTTTCGTTCAAGCTAAAAGTAATATTATCCAATTCGTAGTTGTGGTAGAAAAAATCTGTCAGCTTAGATTTCATAGACAGGCAAAAACAGGTTTAGCAGCCATAAAAATTGATTTTACATATTTAAAAATGTTTTCCGCGTCAGTTATTGATTGGTAACCTAAATGACGAACGTACCATCATGTATGGTTTACGGGCGCCGCGATAAATCTTCTAAAGTCTAAACACATATTTTGAATTATATACCTACTAAATTTTGTATCTGGTAACCTTGATGGATTTCATGATGAAGAGTTCACCGCTGCTCATGGTCAGGCTTGTGCTACCTGTTAAACGATTATAACTTAATGGATTTTCGATAGTATCACTCACTGAACATAGTGCCAAGTACTTTATTACGCTAGTATTTTGCGTTCCCGTCGTATAACTCCGGTCCTACTTGCCCAATATGTACATACGCGTGTTATTTAGCTTATTTATTGCTTATCAATCGTCGTTTTCATATAATATATATATATATATAATATATCCTATTTAAGGTCAAATGGCGTCAACGGCAGAATATCTGTGAATGGTCAAGCGAGGGATATGAGGTTGTTCAAAAAACTCAGCAGCTACATTATGCAAGACGATCTACTGCAGCCTAGGCTCACTGTAGCCGAAACTATGAAAATTGCAGCCGACCTGAAACTTGGCAAAGAATTGGGTGATGCTGAAAAGGAATTAATTGTGAGCTTTTGAAATATTTCATTACCTTATAAAACTACAAGTCAAGTACAGGTTATATACTCAATACCGGCTATATTTTAAAATGGTAATACGTATAATTACCATTTTAAAATATAGCCTGTATTGAGGTTGTCCATGGCCACCAGTGATCTTTTTCCAAACACGAGACACATCTGTTCCGTTGTTTAGTACATAATAAAAAATCTTTGAAATTCCTAAAAACAGCTATTTTTATATATTTTTTTGAATTATTAGATTAATTTAAAAGTTTAATAAATTCAACTGAAACGGATCTTTAAATTAAACACAAAGTACAGGCAGAAAATACATGATTTAGTAAGGGTACAGATACAAGCAAATAGAATTGTTTATTTAGTAAACACATATTTAGCTAGGCACGATTTCCACGGTATGTTAATGAATAAATTAGTTTCTTCTAGTTTATTTCATTAAATGTAAGGCAAACTATTCGCTGTATAAAACATAAAAGGATTAAATCTATTTGTTTAATAAAATATATGCATTTACTAAAGACTTCGCTGTTAAATGCAGCACATTACCAGGTCAAGAACAACAGAAATATAATTATATGCTTTTTAAAACATAATGGGGACTGTTGACATTAAAATAGTAGGTATACCTTAGTACAACTATTAATATTTCAAGGACATAATAATCTTGAATTATCCTTTGCTAAATATGGTCTATAGTCTTTATGTCTGCGAAGCAAGGACTCTAAAAGAAGACGCGCCGCGGAAGGCATTCCAGATATGATACAATCGTCAAACGCTTTGGATAAGTTGAATCCAAATGAGAAAATTTTCCAACGAGGTTGTCAAGAATACTGACGCAGGAGATAAGGCATAGTTTTCAAAATTTCAACCGTATAACCTACACGTTTGTCATTCCACGATTCCACTATATTCATCATAGCTAACTCAGCTTAACTTTATTTATTATATAGTGGAGAACGTAGCAGGCGGGTCTCCTGCTCTGAGATTACCGCTGCTCATAGACAACCGCGTCACAAACCACGCTTGGGTTTCACGTTGATATTCTGTGAGCCCATGGTAATTAGTGCTTTAGTATATGGTTCAGCATAGTGTTAGCTATTACACGCCCGTCAAGTCCTTGCAAACACCGAATAAACCACAAAAATAAATTATAAATTTTATCTACGATTGCTTAAATAAATAAATCCTTAAACGGCAGTTTAATTTAATTATATACATATATATATATATATAATTTAATTTAATAATATATATAAATAATTTCATTTAATTTAATAATTTCAGGTGGAAGAGATTCTTCAAACGATCGGCCTATGGCAGCACCGAGATACCATGTCACAACATCTGTCTGGTGGGCAGTCCAAAAGGCTGTCGGTCGCTCTGGAACTGGTCAACAACCCTCCTGTCATGTTTTTAGATGAACCCACAACGTAAGCTGAGCAAAACTATTTTAAATACATACAGTGGAATCTCGCTAAGTCGAACTTCTTTTAGTTGAAATCCTCATTAAGTCGAAATGAATGCTATTCCCTACCGCTGAAACTGTAAATACGCGTTATTTCCAATTCAAAAGACTCTGTAATTCAAACAATTGAATTAATAATCAATAATTCAACTTGGACTTCTCCGAAATCATAGCAATAAAATTCAAAAGGAAACCATGATACCTTTATTTAAATTTAACAAAACTTAAATTTTAACTAGAATTAAAAAAAACTAATTTAAAAAAATTTAACTAATGTTGATCTTGTAATTATGTCGTGGTGATTGTATCACATCCCAGGACGGGATCCGTTTAGTTTTTTCATGTGCATTTAAAATTATATAAATAAACGTGTACAATATATCTAAGTCAAATTGTTCTATTCTTATATGGTTTTTCAGAATATTTTTCCACTTTCACCTTTATAAGTCATGGTTTTAGCAAATAAATCCTATGTATCTTAAAACTCTTGTTAACTCGAAAACTCATAACTCGAATTTTTTAGCATTTCCCTTGACATTCGAGTAATGGAGATCCCACTTTATATTGCTTTAGTAGTAACCAAAAGCTGCGTCATTGAAGAAAATGCCGTGAAACAGTTTGTTGGCGTTTCTTTTGAACTAGCGTTTTGAAAAGGGCGTAAACTTAGTCATAATAGAAATATTTTGACGTCAACAACTATAGGAAATAAATCACCACAATTATCAAGTGATTGTGAAATCATATGATAATGTGGCCTGCCCGTTGCCAGTTCAGCATGCTATGTCGTCGGTAACTTTAGTTCATCTACGGATCTTCTCATTTCTGATTCGATCATGTAGCAAAACTCCGAGCCCTTTCCATAGCTCGTATTATATAACATATATATTATATAATATTTTATTTACTATAATTATATTATAACATATTACAGTTTAGGGATCTAACTATTTGTATTTTTCCGGACTTCAAATCCTACGTCGTCAGTCTCAAACTTATTGGCTATGTTCTGTTTAAGTCCAAAAGAAATTCTTAGTATAAAAAATAAATAATAAATTGTTTCTTTCAAAATATTTACAAAATGTTCGAGGTGAAGTCTTCCCAGTAAGTAATCATTAGATACTGGTGTTGGGAATGACTCGCAGCTTCCCATGTGGTATTGAATTGATATAGAAATAAAAGTATAGAACGAAACATGGAAAAAAAAGTTATATTAATGGCTCCCTAGGTAAGCAGCACGCGTGCGTGTTTGTTTGTGTGTGTGTAAGGGAATGAGTGTGTGTATTGATTATTCTAAGATCAGGTGCACATCTTGTACTTCAGGTGATTCTAGTCAAAATAAGTATAGCATACATATATATCTTTACATAACATTTTTTTTCTTGTAAACGCATAATCGCAAATCGGCAACTTAAAGCTTCTCTAAACGATGGGTCCTTTTCTGTTCCAGTTAGTATTTTTTTATGGTATAGCGGTACAACGGAGTAGGTCGGTCTCCTATCATCATCGTCATCATCAGCCTATTCAAATCCATCTATGACCAAGCTGGACATAGATGGACTTAAATAGGATGAACTTGATGGCCTATGTCAAAGCTGGACATAGGCCTCCCCTAAAGACGCCCACCTGTTGCGATCTTGAACGATCTGGATCCAGCGGTTGCCTGCGAGTCCCGGTCTCCTATATGGTAAGAAAATATCGCCGCCTATGGACAACCACGCCAAATTCCGTGTTTTGATTGTGTTACCGGGTTTTTACGCCACTTAAGCGGCATTTTTAAAGGTTTCCGATTTCCTTACTCACTCAGCGAAATAAAGCAGAAGCACTGTTTCAAGTACCACTACCATTTCACGTTGAGTATTCTGTAAGACTATGTTATCATTTCCGACGAGCAAGCACAGTTAGTGCGAACGTTTTATATTATTTTTAATTCTTGACGTAAAAATTAGTCCTCCTTCCTCTTCCTCTGGCTATAAGACCCAAATAATTTTACTTTTTAATAATTATATCGTATTTTAGAAGAAATAATACAATTGTAATGCGAAGCTAACATAGGCACTTTCATTATTACCTACGGAGTGTTCTGCACTTTGCTGATTAAAGTCTATTGCTCTCTGCACCTGAATTAAATACATTGGATTTTATACAGAGTGTCCAATCTAGATACAATAAGATTTAGAAAATATACAATATTATTAGTAACTCTAAAGACAAGTGACTATAGAAAAAATGTGTTCTTGAGTATGTAGTAAATATAACAAGAGTAATAGATTTTGGATAAAGAAACTCAGAAAGATTATCCATGAGAATTTGTGAGTTTTACAGTTAAGGCGTTCGTGCATTCATTCATATTTAACTTTTACAATCGCTAATACATTTATCTATACTAATATTAGAGGTAAATTTTTACGCCACTGAAACGGAATTTTTAAGGGCCTCCGATATCCTCACTCAATAACCGAAACACAGATGAATCACCGTCATCACGTTAAGTATTCTGTGAGCCCGTAGTACCACTTCGGACTGGCCCAATTACTGCATTAGCATTGCTTCTCACACAAAACAAAATCTAAAAGTACCATTAATTAAGTTAATAGATATGATTATTTTAATTTGAAAATATAGCCTTCAATATTTTGTTGTACATATTATGTGTGTGTGACTGTGGCGGCGAGACAAAAAATATAATGTTTAATGTAATGAAGTTACCCTACATATTTGCTTGCTTGAAAGCCTAAGATAGCGCAAAACGGAACTCAGTGGGGATACACTATGCCCCACTCTGGAGACATAACTATTTGCTTTACATATATTGGAGTTAAATTTGAACACACTGTATATAACCTCTCGACAGATTACACAAAACACTGTGTACACAATAATAAGTAATTGACTTAATCACCGAACTCGCCGTATCGTTTTATTGCACATAAAGCCGGATCGTGTTTGGAAAATTGAAACGTTTTTAGGGAATCCTTTCTTTATTTCCATCCCACTCGCCGTATTGAGATTTTTATTAATACTTGCAAATTTTAATACACAACATGTTTTTATTAATGTGTTGTATTTGCGCAATGTTTGGCTAACATTGTTTTTCATTTAACAATTTCATTCGCTTTGAGGTTTCTTCCCGTGTGAGTATGGCTCGCATAGATATGCTAACGCACTAATTGGGCTCGCTCGTCCAAAGTGATACCACGGGCTCACAGAATATTCAGCGTGAACTGATACTTGTACTGTGTTTCGTAGAGTAAGTGAGGACATCGGAGGCCCTTAATAGTATCGCTTAAACGGCATTAAAAGCCGGTAACAAAACCAATGCGCACTCTAAGGCGCGGTTGTGCATGGGCCGCAGTGTTCTCATACCATATAGGTGACCCACCTATTTTTATAAATTTATATTTAATATTTTTATGGACTAAGTATAAAGCTTTTTTTTCATATAAAATGCATAAATTTCTTTAAAATACAACTCTATTGTATACAGCAAATAAGCCAGTGCTTATTTAAATGAGTAGCGAACCAACAATCTCTAGACTTTAATTAAAACCCGACATTTGTTTAATACAAATAAGATTATCGCAAAGGAACGAAAAGTTTTTAATAATTGTAAATAAAGCGAACCGCACTTACATGTCTGTCTGTTTGTTAATAAATAAATAAAAGATTAATAATAATTAAATATAAATCCTCAATGTGAAAAACAAAAGACATTTTCAAATTTAAAAATATTATACTTCAATTTAAATTCAAGTTAATGGGAAACAAGAGAAAATCTCATGTGTTTTTAAAATAATCGCTGAGTCATACACTTTATAAACCATCCACCTTCTGATGTATGAACTTTCAAAGAAAGTAAGAACCGTTAAACTCAGATTATCATTATCACCATCATGTCAATTTAATATTAAATTAAATTTATTTTGAAGTCAACAAAACTTAATTGTTTTCACTCACAGAAATTAAATGAACATTTTATTCAGAAATATTGGTTTATGAATAACCGGCGAATTAAAATCAGTGGGTGGACGTCCCACGCTGCGTTTGCCGGTCCGTGGTCTCCACTCTAACACTTTTCGGCCGCAGAATAGAACACCACCGCCCATGAACAACCGCACCACAGTCCGCGCATTGATTGTGTTTCCGGGTTTTTTACGCCACTTTTAAGGGCCTCTGATATCCTCACTCACTTTGCGAAACACAGTAAAAGTATAGTTTCCCGCTGAGTATTGTGTAAGTTTCTTATTGGTTCTTCTTGTAGAGGAATATCTTCCGAACCAATGGTAGCTTCACTAGTAATTGTAACTAAATCAAATTTTAAAATAACCTCTAATGGGTCCCTTTAAATAAATGCTTATTTGAATTTGATGTGGCCGCAAAGCTTGGAATGAAACGAATGAGGTTTATCGCCGGAATGTTTATCATGATATCTGCGGTCCCGGCATATCAAAATAAATTACTTCATAGTCAAGACTGATTCAATAGCTTTAGTGAATCATTCGATTCGGACCACATTTGAAAGAAATCAGGAGTTAGGTATTATTTTCTTATTGTACAATCTTTAATCAAAATCTTCATTTAATATTATTTTTTCAGGGGCCTTGATGTAGGGTCAATAAGACAGTTAGTGGTAATATTACGACTCCTTTCACAACAAGGCCGCACCATCATCTGCACCATGCATCAACCTTCTGCTTCTCTTTTCTCACTCTTTGACAGAGTCTACGTGTTGTCAAAGGGACTTTGTTGCTATCAGGTAAGACAATTATCCGTCTAAAAACACCCATATTATAATATGATTAAAATAGTTGTTTCTCTATGTTACCTTATGAAAACTTGGGATTGGTTAAATTGGGAGTTCGTGATTTTTGTTATTGATTCAAATATTGTTTTGTTTCGAAGATCTAAAAGTGTTTGCAAAAAGTCTATTAAAAAATATTTTTAAATTTTACTTTAACAACGAAACAAGTGTATCTCCTATATCGTAAGAGAACACCGTCGCCCGTGGAAAACGCGCTACAATCCTCGCAATATTTGTGTTGCCGTCTTTACGCTGCTTAAGAGGTTAAGCAAATAAAGTTTAAAATTTGGTATATTTTAAACTTTATTTTCGGATTTCTAAATCATGAATTGAAGTTATAGAAACATTTTAACTAGGTAATTCCTTAAATAAAAATCTGTCTATTTCCTTGTTATAATACTATGAATAATAGACGTGTCAAATTTATACAAAAATTACGGAAAAATAGTCGTTATACGGTATAATTTTCAAATAAATAAATAATTTTAATAAATGCTAAAATACATCAACTTTTTTTATTGTATAGTATGAGATTGCAAGCAATAGAAGCTAGGTACTATAAATATTCAAGCAGATGCACCTTTAAGCAAGGCAGTTATAATTCGATAAATGTTTTAACAGTTTTCGCTTTTGTATAATAATAGAACTATCTGTGACAAAAAATAACTACCTACCATAATATTGTTCACAGACAATAGCTATTTTAAAAAATCCCTTATTTTATAAACTGTATATAAACACTTATGTAAATTAAGTGTAGTAAACACGATTGTAAAATTTTATGCCCCGAAGTTGACAAAGTTTGATTATCTCCGCCACACTAATTAAGAAAAGTTCTCACTCCCGGATGCGCTCATCAAAAAGTTTTTAACCTGTGTCAAATAATTCGTTAATGAAGCTCAAAGTTTGATTGGAAGTGTGATGGTGATCCTTTGGAGTTTACGCGTTTCACATGGCTTTCTGGAATGTGTTTACACGCTGAAGCGATGTGTGGCTAAAATTAATCACTTCGAGTTTTGATTTATTTCGTAGTTTAATCCCGTCGTTTCAGATGTCAACACAACTTCATTATGATGGATGGTTATTGATTTGTTATGTTAATACATTTTCCTTCAACAACAATCAGACTCGTAGAACTAAATAGTGCTTTGCCTTTTACCACAATACATACGTCTCAAACTCGTATGCAATCTCTGAATCAACTTTTCTGAAACAGTATTGCGTTTTAAGGTACAAAAGGTATTTTTTATAATTTGACAATCATGAGTGTTCGTTCCTTTCAATATATTTAAAATATCTTTCTCTGTGGAATTATTGTCTATTATATGTAATGTCTATTATATATAAACAAAAGACAATAAAATTTCTGTAAATAGATTAAAATAAAAAAGAAGAGTGTTTCACACACATACAGTCCAGTGGCTAGCAGCCCTTCTAAAATGTTTCACGCTTTTTCTGTGATCTTGGTATCATTAAACATAAAATGGGCCAATTGATGCGTCGTACGGCTCTCCCAAGAATGAAACAGTGTTGAGACACTTACCGAGCCACTGCCAGGCACTTCGAAAAGCCCTCGCACCTATAATTTATGCATAACAATTCATTCGTAATAGCCAAGATTAGGTATGAATTGTTAAATCTGTGGCATATTTTAAACATAATAATAACTATTACTCAGGTTGATTGCATTATAATCTCTGTTTGCAAACAATAGACTGTAGAGGAAAATTCTATTTACAAACGACGATCGACAATTCTCTTTGAATTTGGGCTTGCCTGTGCTTTCGTACCGAGTTGATTCAGGCCGACACTGATGACGTTATAAAGTATACAGACTACACTACTCTAAGATATTCGTTCAACATTAATCAAGTAATCAGTGTGAAAAAACTAATCTAATTCGTATTTTTCTATATTTCAATGGAGAATAATTTCAAGTAGGATTTCGTTGTATTTATTTAAAATACTCAAAATGGTAGTTTTAATTAAAACGGTGCTTGTACTGTGTTACGCTGAATGAGTGAGGATATCGTATGTACTTAAAAATGCCGCTTAAGTGGCGTAAAAAAGCCGGCAACACAACCATTTTGAGAGCTTCGTAGCTTAATGGTTTTAAAAGTGTACCATCCACCAAAGCGAGAGGTATCGGGTTTGAATCCCGGTTTAGAGACAATTATAATTTATTCAGTCTGTGGAAGGGCTTGACAGTTGTTTGATATCGGCGACCCTTAAAAATGCCGCTGCAGTGGCGAAAACGCCGGCAACACAACTAATGCCCGGACTGTGGTGCGGTGGTCTATGAGCAGCGGTGTTCTCTTACCATATAGGAGATCCACCTGCTTCGCTGTCCGCTATAGAATAAAAAGAAATTACAATGTTTTTATCATTTTTCATAATAACAAGGCGAGTTATTATAAAATTATATTTACATAGGGAATGTTCTTAGGAGTTGTTTGGACCTTCGGCATTTCATCATCGAATTTCGAGACAGTCGAAGTGTCATCCTTAGTTGAGGTCATTCAAACGGTTTTAATTTCAATCAGACAGTTTTAATTAGTATTATTATTTTTTACATAAATACGGACACTTCATACATTTAATATGGCGTTCAAATCAAATATCAATGCGTATTTAAAAATCACCGATATTCGTGAATACTGATTATTAGCCAACTCTCTAACACCTAGATATTTTTCCCAACACTGCTGAGCGTTTTTCAATCCATCTTTACTACATTGAATAAACAAAAAATAATTATTATAAGAGTGAAGATACACAACTAAGTACACAATAGGGAAAACCTACATCGCAGCTTGTTTCTAAACTGTGTTGATGTTTGAAACTCACAAGAGGAAGTTAGTCATACGCTAACAAAACATTACAAGGGTTAAACACTGCTCGGAAATGGAATCGACTGCATTTGATATTGCATTTCCGAGAATACGCGAGACGGAGACTTACTTTAGGGACGTCATTCGCCAGAGATACCAACGAACGTATGAGATGAATACACATTTTTGTATAGATCATGTAAACTTACTAGATTCCAGGTTTTCAAATCGATTTGATAATTACTGAGTAGATATTTAATAAAGTTTATTTGAACAAACTTTGTTTTGACATACAAATTATGAAAGTTAGATGCTGTTGTGTTTTCTAGATTCTAGAATAGTGTTCCGCAAAGTGTGTAACCGAGGCATACTGACGTGCCTACCTTGGTCGTAAATCGGTATCTCTTGGATAATAAGGTTTTCTTATATACTTGTGTTAAGTAATAAGTAAGATTAAGAAAAATACTTGGGCATACATGTATATATTCACGCGAGCGTCCGAGCGAAATATTTCTTTGTTACCTACTTAATAAATAACCGTTGATGAATAATTACATAAGATGTTTCTTTCTGTTTGTGGTGTACGTTTAAAAATTTACCATTTCCTAGATGTACATTGAACATAAAAAGTTTGCGGAACACTGCTCTAGAACTCAATCATATATCTCTCATCCTTAAAGCGGTGCTCGTAAGAAATATTAATTATAGTTTGTTTTTCTTAGACTTTCTTAGCAAATGTAACTAAGCTTTTTTATTTGTCGGGTTTATTATATAGGCTATGTTAATCAAAAATAAAGTACCTAACTTAATATCAGGCATTTTTAATGGCCTCCGATATCCCTCACTCAGCGAAATACAGTGAAGTACTGTTCAAGTACAGCAAAAATTTCACACTGAGTATTCTGTGAGCCCATTGTATCATTTTGGAAGAACCGCCCCATTAGTGCGTCAGCATCTGACTCTCAATTATATTAAATTATAATTTATAATTGTCCAGACCGAGAATCGAACCCGATACCTCTCACTTTATGGTAGGTTTATAGGACCACTTAGCTGCGACGCTACGAGGGATAGATTTCCGTTTTAAAAGGTCTGTTTGGTTTATATAACTAAGTTTTTTTCTATATAACTGTAGATATTTCACTTTTTTCAGGGCACTTCTCCACTGCTAGTGCCGTTTTTGGCTGAGCTTGGTCATGTTTGCCCAGTTACCTACAACCCGGCGGACTTTGTAATCGAAACCCTTGTGAGCACCAATGAAGCATCAGCGCAGATGGCAGAGTTGTGCCAGAATGGGAAAATTTGTAAACAATACGACAATACTAGGGGCGGACGGTAAGTAATAAAAACCATTACTACTTTATGTATGTAGAAATGGATTCTGTTGATTAAAGAGCGTCTGCTCTTTAACCAGCGTGTGTTACCAGTGATGACTTAAGTGCGGAAGCGTGGCCACTCTCACTCTCACCATCACCCTCATCTCAAAGCTCAAGGTCGCTCAGCGAGCTATTGAGAGGGATAACCTGGGAGTTTCTCTACGTGATCGAATCAGAAATTAGAAGATCCGTAGACGAACCAAAATCACTGACATAGCCGGCGGAATTAGCAAACTAAAGTGGCAATGGGCAGGCCACATTGCACGTAAAGCAGATGGCCGATGCGGTCGAATATTGTTAGAGTTGAAACCACGGACCAGCAAGCACAGCGTAGGACGTCCGCCCACAAGGTGGACAGGCGACCTTGTAAAGGTCGCCGGAAGACGCTGGATGAAGGTCACCTCCGACATGTATCCAAGGACGTTCGAAGGGGAGGACTATGCCAAAATTTGAAAAAAAATAATAAAATATTATTGAAGGGATTGTAATCTAAATAAATATTTTAAATGTTTTAAGAGATATTTTAATTTAATATTTAACACATTGACGTATTTTATATTATTTACGATCCATAAGTAAATTAATTATATATATATATATATTATTATTTTTTTAGTTTTTTCAAGAAAATAAAAGGTCAATTGCGATTCTCTGTATAATTAAAAAAACTAAATTTCAAGCCTTCACTTCTAGTCTTATAAATTAACAATTATATGTACAATTTAAATTAATAATTTATGAAATAATTATTTTCTAATAAAACAATATAATAACATTTTATCAAGTGTTGACATTTAGGCTTTGTCTATGATGTCTGCTTTGTCTATGATAAAGAAAACAATCTTATTTAATAAAGAGTTCAAGTTTTTCTTTACATATTATATATAAAAGGCAAATTTTACTAACATAAATATACTAATTAATAACATAATATAAAAATTCTTATTATTTATTAAAGACAAAACTAAACATATCTTTAAATAGAGGCTTTTCGCTAAACGTCGTAAAATGATGATAGGCCGCACAATAAAATGCTTTTTAAAAGAACCTTAAGCGGTGATGTTCTTTTCTTTTACAGCAAACCCGTGTTACATTCAGACGACTCGATACAAAGGATTTTTGTTGAGCACGTCGCCAAAGAGCCACTGCTAAGAATGGAATTTCCAACTACATTTCTAACGCAATTTTGGATTTTACTTAAAAGACGGCATTTACAGGTCAAGCGAAATAAGGTGGGATCATTTTTTATTAACTTAACATTAACTTTTGAGAGCCTTGTAGCCAAGTGCTTTAATAAGTACTATGAAGCGAGAGGTATCGGCTTCGAATCCCAATCCGGACTATTATAATTTAATTTATAATTTATTCGGTCTTTGGAAGGGGTTGACACTGGCCGGGCGAGTGTCTTAATACGGTCACACCTGTGGAAGAGCCATGCTGAAACATATACGGACGCACTAATTGGGCCGGCTCCTCCGAAGTGATATCCGAGCTCATAGAATATCAGCCTAAAACTGTAGTTGTACATGAAACGGTGCCTCTACTGTGTTTATCAGAGTGAGTGAGGATATCGGAGGCCATTTAAAATGCCGCTTAAGTTTCGTAAAAACCGGCAACACAATTAATGCGTGGACTGTGACGCGGTTGTTCATGGGCGGCGGCATTCTCTTACCATATAGGAGACCTACCTAATCCGTTGTCCCCTATACTATTAAAATATAATAAAAAATACCTATTAAAGGAAATACAAATTTGTTAATATACAAGATTACTTATATTTTATTCAAATATTATTTCTATTGCTATGCGAGGTTATATTTCATTAAAATATAATTGCAATTATAAATTATAAATTAAAATTACAATTTATAATAATATCAGTTAATTCAAATGCAAATTCTCTAAGTAAACAAAAGATTGGCAGAGCTTAAATGATGTCAAGGATTTCGATTCTGAATCTGACAGTGTCATTCTATGATTATGATAAATTAGTTTATCCACTGTAACGCAAAATCCTAACAATTTTAGTTAAAAAAGTAGACACTACTGTTAATATAGTAATAGTAATGGTAATAGTAAACTGATCCAGGAAATATTTTTTTTATGGTATACCGGACAACAGAGCAGGCGAGTCTCCTATATGGTAAGAGAATACCACCGCTCATGGACAACCGCGCTATAATCCAAGCATTGGTTGTGTTGCAGGCTTTTTACGCCTCTTAAGCAGCATTTTAAGGGCCTCCGATTTTACTCATATACACATAATAGAGGTACCCATTCAACTACAACTACTTTTTCACCCTGAGTATTCTATGAACCCGTAGAATCATGTCAGACGAGCCGGCGAATTAGTGCGTTAACATATGCTACAGCATGGCTCTACCGCGGATGAAAATATGTTGTTTTACCATATGAATATGAAAGTTAAATACTCCGTTATGTATTTTTTATAGGCATTATTAAGCATTGTTTTCCTGCAACTTAATCATATATCTCTCTGCTTGCTTCTGTAAATCAGCGTTCGTAAGAAACGTTTTTAAAACGTTTTTCTTCGACTTACTTTGCAAATCTTACTACCACGAAAAAACCTTTTGATTTTTCGAGGTAATTGATATATAGCCCATATCATTCACAAGTAACGTAGCTTCATATTGGTAAAAGAATTTTTAAGATCGGTTTAGTAGATTTAGAAATCGCCCCCCTTTTTTATAATATCGGTGGCAAACGAGAAGAAGGCTCACCTAGGGCAAACGTTCCTCCGCCCCTGAACACTTGGCCCTAGCTCTTGCAGAGCCGCCGGTGCGTTGCCGGCGTTCAATTGTCCAATGTCACAAACACAAACTTTACCTCTTTATAATATTAGTATAGTTTATAAAGTATGTATTTTTAATCACATGTTAAATATTTCTTTCAGACAGCTCTTTGGATTCAGTTAATCCACCACATATTAGCGGCAGTGCTTCTGGGTGGAATCTTCTATCAGATCGGCAATGATGGCACCAAGCCCATAGCTAATTTCAAATTCTGCCTCAGCTGTCTCGTCTTCTTCATGTATACTTATGTTATGATGCCAATTCTTCTATGTAAGTTATATGGAAAAAAATAATAAAAATTATCGTTGAAATTGAGTTAAGAGACACATGAATTATGGTATCGTTAATTGATGATGTGTGAGTGAAAAGGGCAGTACATACTTTTTCGTCATTTTGCAATGAAATAGAAAAGTAAAGCCCCGTATCCCAATGTTGTAATCTGCCCTGAAGTTAGGGGTAGTGGGTTCGATATCCGGTCAGAATAATTAGTTATTCGGTCTTTGAAACGGCTTAACAATGGCCGGGGGAGTGTCTTTACCGTCATACACGTAGGAAAGCATGCTGACACATCAGTTGGGCTAGTACAAAATGATACCAAGCGATACCATGGGCTCACAGAATACCAGCAGTACATTTATGATGTACCGTTTCGTTTGCAATTATATTGTTCAATAATAATCATAATAAATAGATGAGAACGTTTTTGTATTATATAAACAAGATGTTTGTTTCATTCGAGTTGTGTAACATTATTGCTTGTATATAACTGTCAGGCGCAAAATTTCTCGCGTGATGCAATTTAAGTTTTTATCAGATATTTTATGACTTCACAGACAATCAACGATATCAACAAATACAAGATTAAAGGGAAATGTTTTAATATCTTCCAATATAATTTATAACTAATAATAATGGCTGATTTTATAGTGTAGGTAATATTAATAATTTAATAACGGACTTTTTCAGTTCCAATGGAAATGCGAATGCTACGCCGTGAATACTTTAATCGGTGGTATAGTTTGAAGGCCTATTATGCGGTACTTACCATATCCACTGTACCGATTATGGTTAGTATTAGTTTTTTATGTTATAGCGGACAACGGAGCAGGTGGGTCTTCTTATGGTAAGAGATCACCGGTGTCCATGGACAAGAGCGCCACAGTCCGCGCTTTAATTGGGTTGACGGATTTTCACGCCATTTTCAAGGGTCTCCGATATCCTCACTCACTCAGCGAGCACAATAGTATCTATTACAACTGTCACGTCGAGTATTCTATGATATATTTTATTTTTTACTTTTGCAACAATTGCACGTATCTGAAAGTATTACAGAAAGTTAAATATATTATTTCTAGTGAAGCCATGTAAAGTTTTATTAAAAACATCAAAATTTTAATTTAATACACATATGTGACAATTTATTAAATACACATTTTCAGATAATTTTCAGACCTAGCTAAACTTTATATTTTCAGCTCACTCTTGGAATGCTATTTATAGGGATAGCCTACGTGATGTCAGGCCAAATAATGGAATTGGAGCGATTCATAAGTTTCTCCATTGTGGCTATGCTTACTGCATTCTGTTCTGAAGGTCTAGGTCTTTTGGTAGGAACAATGTTTAATGTCACGGTTCGTATTCAGTTTAATATACTTCTAAAATCATTTTAAATCATCGTTTATAGTTCCACAACTGAGCCTTTTTTAAAGCATTTTGTGCCCTGCACCGCCTCTCTGTAATAAGCTGCCAGATGGGGTATTTCAAAACCAATACGACTTGATGACCTTAAGGGTGGAGCGTTCACATTCCTTAGAAGCCAACAACGCACCAGTGGCTCTGCTAGGGCTAGGGGTGCCCATGGGCGGAGGTCCGGCTACCCTAGATGAGCCTCTTGCTTTGCCACCGTTTCTATAAAAAAATAAATTTGAAAGCTGCTTAGAGATGACTATGATACTTCTAGATTAATTTGATAGCTGTATGGAATATGATAAAACATAATATTGTTTCTGCTTTTACAGAATGGTTCCATAGTTGGTCCGTCGGCTGTGGCGCCACTATTAGTTCTCTGTTGCTACGGTATGGGTTTTGGCCAATACATCGAGCCATTTATGAAATTCCTCATGTCCCTGTCGTATTTACGATACTCCATATCTGGCTTGAGCTTGGCCATCTATAATTATCGCCCCAATATGGATTGCGACGATATCTTTTGTTTTTACGCCGATCCGAAGCTTATGCTACGTGATGTAGGAATGAGTAATGACAATTTCGCAATTCAAATAATCGGTCTTATTATTTTTATATTATTACATCGATTAATCGCATATTTTGCTTTGAGATATCGCCTTACCGCTGAGTTTACAAGTAAATTTATGACTTATATCAGTAAATTTTTGAAACATAGATAGTGTAGAATATTCGAAGAGAAAAATTATGAAATTCTTCTTAGATTATATTTTTAATTGGAAAAAGGGTTGATCTATTAGATTCGTGGATATTTTAACACAAAGCAATGGTAGCATTCAGCATATTAAATAGCAAATCTTCAATTTTATATTGTAATATTGTTGTTATTTCATTCATTTGTAAGTATTTACTTCAAAGCTTTATCTCGTCTTGGCAAAGGATATTACAAATTCCAAGTACCAAATATTCTCAGAATCAGGTGCTTAAAAATAGCTTTAAATAAAAACTTCATGAGATAGTTTTTATGTCAGTAATTGTGTACTTTAAGACTAAAGAGATATACTATATAAGTTAATTAAGTATTGAATATTAATTATTATGAGTGTGATAATATCTGTAATTAGGATTCAATTGTTAGGTTATACTCAAGAGCAGTTTTTAATATAGTCCAAACGCAAACTAAAATAACTATTTCAAAGGAGGTCTCTATGTCTTTTCTATTTGTTTCATTGGTGATATCGCTATAAATAATGAAAGTATTTATATTGTCTTACGTATATGAGGAATATTTAATTGTTTATATGTAGATTTATAATTACAGTGCTTCTATCTGAGAGTCTATCGATCCAGCCCTCTTTAACCCATTGGACGCTCTGAGCATATTAGAGTAATGGGGCCTCAATGACTTTTACAGAACACTAATTTGTTAGAATAGAGAAAGAGTAGATAAACAATAGCAATCTGATGGCTCTGGCCAAGTGCCCAAAATGGGAAAGAGAGTTAAGAGGGATCTGCTCTTTAATATAACCATGCAAGTTCAATTAATCCAAACTATATAGCGTAAATTATTTATAAAAAGTGAAACTTTATATATGGTTAAGCTTAATAATCGTTATACATATTTTGTTTAGAAAATATTCCAGAGCGTAAATAACAATTCCGGTTCTATAAGCTTCCTTCATCATTACATCTTCATTACAAAACAAGAATAATTTAATACCCCGATTAAATATTAAAGATTATCTTACACAATCAATGGAAGTGTAACGTAAAAGTTAGGCGTAGTTGTGAAAGAGATAACGTTAATTATTGACGTCAAGATAATACGTCAGATAACCCATTGTGTGGCAAGTATGATGGAGACGACTATAAATGCTTACTTATCGTGTATGCTTAATGGTACATGGTAGACGGATTGGTGGGTGTTAGGTCTTATTTTCGTTATGGAAATTCTTGATTTGGTCGCTGTACTCAAAGCCTATGTGATAGCTTAAAAATTACAAATCTAGTGATTATTCAATTCTAAAATATTATAAAATGTCCTCTATTGGTATTATAATAAAAAAGTATCTTTTAATATTTTATTTTAACAGTTTACTAACAATATGAATTATGAATATGCCTGTTTCCGCAGGCAGTTGGAGAAAATAATTACTCTTTGGCATCCCACGGTTCACTATATTTGGCTCCTCAGTCAAAACGGTGTCAAAAAATAATCCCCTACGAAATATAAGCACTGAAAACGTCTAAAACCTTTCTGTAATTAAATTTAAAAAAACTGTTAAGGAACGTATGTGTGATAAAGCATACTAGTGTTAATGATTTTATAAATGTTTCCACGTGGAATATGATATTCGTGCCAGGCATTCTCAGAGCAAATTTTGGTATAGGTAATTTAAGTATTAATATCTCACGGAAGCCAAAAAATGACACCCACTAAGTTTGTTTCGCCAGTAGATTTTGACGTTTAACGAGAGGCATTTTCGTATTTATTTTGAATAAAAATATTTCATTTCATATGTATATAATGAATAATGACATGTCATATGTATGTGTAAATCAGATATAAAAATTTTAATAAAAATCTCAACATGTTAAAATTAAATTTCTAAATTATTAAAGAAAAATATAATGAAAATGTTTAATTATCTGCATATTATAAACGTAGCAAAACGACGAGTTACAAAAAACAAAATTGTTAAAAAGATAGAAGCACTGTAAATAATAATTAATGGAATTTACATAATATAATTTTAAGTCTGAGCATGTGCAGTGTTTAAGTGATAGAAATAATATTTTTCACTATTTGAATTTCAATTATGAGTTATAAATAATCATAATTAGTCTAGAATTCAAGGATTTGATGATTATTTTAAAGATTATCAGCTACAGATAACCTATATTATCAAAAATGTATTATAAAGATTATCCATAGATAACCTTTATTATCAAACTGGTTAATATTAGATAAGAAATAAAGATTACTATTAGTACAATAAAATACATTTTACAAATGTGTATATTATTTATTAGTCTAGATAACACAGTGGTATCTAAATGCCTATTTAAATGAAACATTAAATACAAAAAAATATTAGCTGAGAGATTACAACTGACATACAAAATTAATTATTTATTGCCATTAATATCAACGAAATCTCATTTTTTCTTATAAATTATACTCTCAAAGTTACTTGCACACATCCAAAGCATCATTCTTTTCCTCATCTAATTCCTTGCCAGTTGCATCAAGCATTTTGCGGGCGAAATCAGAAATAGTAAGGCCTTCAACAATCTTCCATTTTCCGTTACTTATTGTAACTGGGAAAGAGAACACTACATCTCGTGGTGTGCCATATGATCCATCTGAAACTACACCCATACTGACCCAGCGGTTTCCTGTTCCTAAGAACCAATCTCTCATATGATCAGATGCAGCTTTGGCAGCGGACAGAGCAGATGACATTTTCCTGGCGGCAATAACTGCGGCGCCTCTCTTTTGCACTGTTGTAACAAAAGTGTTTTTTAAGAATTCATCATCATTAATAGTTGCTGGCACTGATTTTTCGGTACCGTTAACAGTTACAATTGCATTTGTAGCATCAGGGAACTGCGTGGAGGAGTGGTTGCCCCAAATGATGACATTTTTAACATCTTGTACTTTAACACCTAACTTTGCTGCTAATTGAGCCTGGGCACGGTTTTGGTCAAGTCGTGTCATGGCAGTAAAATTTTCCTTTGGTATTGATGGAGCATACTTGGAGCAAATCAAAGCATTTGTATTAGCTGGGTTTCCAACAACTAGAATCTTAACATCCTTTCGGGCTACCTTGTCTAAGGCTTGTCCTTGTTCTTTGAAAATGCGAACATTAGCAGACAAAAGGTCTTTACGTTCCATACCCTCCCTACGAGGCATGGCACCTACTAAAAATGCAGCAGCAACATCCTTAAATGCTTCTTCTGGGTTAGCAGTAGGGAGAACACCAGCAAGTAATGGTAGAGCACAGTCAGCTAACTCCATGACAACACCTTCTAGAACTCCCATCATGGGGGCAATATCCAAGAGGTGCAGAAACACCTGCTGCTCTGGACCAAAAACTGCACCAGATGCAATTTGATACAAAAGTGAGTAGGCAATCTGACCAGCAGCACCGGTTACTACTACTTTGATTGGCGCTGCCTGAAAATTTAAAAGCATTGGTTACACAACATATTATGAATGTATAATTTAAAAAATGTAACTTTCTAGAAAAGGCTTTTAAATTGAATTTCTAAAATAACAAGATTAAATTATCAAATAATAAAAGTCTACATTCATAATGGTCCACATTAATCACATATAATGTATATACCATTATTGCAGTTTCAGCCAATACAATACATTGTTTTGGAAAATCAGATTTTTGTGCACAACAACACGAGAATACCATTATGGAAAAAATTAAGGTGGAGATGTAAATCTTGAAATGTAGAAGTCACATAATTTGATAACATTATCAGACTATTCCACTTAAGATATGATGAAATGAAGGAATCTGATTACAAAATAACTACAACATCGATTATAAGTTAGAAAATCTGATAGTTATATAATAATAGGAAGATAAAAATTATATTTTTTTATATAAAAATTCTACATAATTCAGAGGTCATGTGAATGTCAATGAAGAATTAATATTATATTTCTAAGATTTGTAAGCTTACCATGATAATTTTATAAATTCTAAATCGCACAAATATAATAAAAAAAAATTGTAAGAGGGAAGTTATAATAGTAAATTACTGCGATCTACCGAGAAACCGGTACAGAAGTCGAAGGCCAAGCAGTTGTCAAGTAAGATTGTACTGAAAACTAATATGTCTTGAAAATGTAAGGGAATTCACGATGCAAAACTATACTTTCATAGAAATATGTAACTAGTATTCATAAAAATAAAAACAAGAATCGTTTGTCAGCCGATATTTTTTTATCAGCTGTGTCTGTCAATCGATTGAAGTATTTCTAGCTGAAATTGAATTATTATTCTGTGACAATAAACATTTTGTTAATAGTATAAATTATTGTTATATTATTAATAATATTAATAGCACTCAGCGAGTTATAGGGAGGGCAATGCTCGGAGTCTGAGAATGCAGAAATGAGGTTATCTGCAGACGAACCAAAGTAATCGACATTGCCCGTCGTATTAGTAAGTTGAAGTGGCAATGTGCTGGCCACATCGCTCGACGAACCGACAAACGATGGGAGGAAAAGGTCTCGAGTGGCGACTGTATTCCGGAAAGCGCAGAGTAGGACGTCACGCCACGCCATGGAAAGACGATCACATAAAAGTCGGGGGCAACCGCTAAATCCAAATCGCTCAAGATCACAATGGTGGGCGTCTTTGGAAGAGGTCTATAGCCAGCAGTAGGCTTTAATAGGCTGATAATGAGGATGATAAATTACTGAGTAGCTGTGCTATAAGCTATAGTCTATAACATTATATGTAATTATTTGTTCATACTCTTATAATATATTGTAGAATCTGTTCTCTAAATATGTTCGCTTTTGATTACATTATTAGTTCATAGTAATTATATGTTGTATCCATCTAAGAATTATGTTTTATATTCTTGCTCGATTATCTGTCATTGTTTATGTAATCCATATACGGACACTGGCAAAATTGTGATTGCTAGTCACAGAGGCCGAAAATAATAAGAAGCTATTCACTATTCATAGTTAAATCTGTGGTATATAGTGACATAATAGACTTAACCTAAAAAGTAAAAGCAACCCAGTATTAAAAGTTTAACTTCCAAATTATTGCTGTAGTTACTGGCCATAGGAAGTTAATAGAAATAAATTAAACTAATTTTATGGTTGTGTAATCTTACACAAGTTATAATGTCGTCGCTTTTAAGATCCACCAAATTTGTAAGGTTCTTTGCTGGTGCGGCTAGGACATTGATTTTAAACTCGGCCAAAACAGCTGAAGCAAATTCGTTACTGTATCCAAAATCAATATGTGCCGCTAACAGGTACAAGCAGGTTTTTGCTGCTTTATTATTAAAATATTGTCTCTACAGATTTGACAATTTTAAGTTATTTGTGCTGATCCTGGTGTATTGCACAAATAATTTAAATATAATTATTTATTTTACAGTGTTATACTAAGAGACTATGCAGCAAAGAAATCAGAAAACTTAGAGCCATTATTGCAAAGATTAGACTCAGATGTGAGGAGATTTGGGAGAATAACAAAAAAAGATATAGATGAAGTGTTTGATGAAATCAGAACTAAAAATGATATAACAAGTTCACAATCTTTACTAGTAATTAGATGTTGTGGTAAGTGCAGTTCTGTTTTTAAGTAAAAATAACATTTAATTAAGGATTTAGTTCACTGATAGTAATTATAATTATTTCTTTTGAATATATTAGGTATATAAAGTTAATACTAAACCATTTTTAAATAAATATCAATATATATGCACTATATCAATAATTTAAATTCAAAAATCTAACTCTTCTTAAATAACCTAAATATGATACAGGGGAGCTTGTGCCCGAGGAATTACCAGAACAGAGAACTATATTGGTTCAGAAAATATGGAATGTATTAAATGAGAGGGGTATACCTATGGATGTATCTCACTACAATGCCCTACTAAGAGTTTATTTAGAAAATGAGCATCCTTTTTCACCAGCGCAATTCCTTGAAGAAATGGAAAGAAAAGGGTTACAACCAAATAGGTATATTAGCTATTTTAATATATTATATAACAATTATTAATGAAAAATTGTATTTATCATATTATTTTAATTGAAGACTGCATGTATGCTTAAATTATATTAACTATTTAAGGTAGAAAGACAACCTTGGGTATAATTTGTCTTCGGTTTCTTGCAATCTTATTTTATATCTTTCCAAATACATGGCAACAATAAAACAGGAACCCTAAGATAAAATATTGGTATTAATTTTTCATAAATAATACATTTTAGAGTCACATATCAACGTCTTATGTGGCGATACTGCCAAGAAGGTGATGTCGAGGGTGCAACTAAAGTATTAGAAAAAATGCGAGAATTAAATATGCCTGTGTCAGAACCAGTCTTGAATGCTTTGGTTATGGGTCATGCCTTCCATGGTGACACAGATGGGGCAAAGGCTGTATTGGAAACTATGGCAGGTGCAGGTCTAACTCCATCTAATCATACATTTGCCTTATTGGCCTGTGGATATGCTAAACAAGGTGATATTGACAATATAAACAAAGTCATTGCTGAGGCTGAAAATAAGGATGCCTTATTAGCAGATAAGGTAAGCATTTAAGCTCCTTATTTGGCTACCTAGTCCCTTTGATCGAATATTTCAATAATAAATATAGTTTTTATATTTGTATATTTTTGAAGGTTCTATACATTATTCTAACGAAGGTCGCGGGCAACCGCTGGATTCAGATCGCCTAGGGAGGCCTATGTCCAGCAGTGGATTTAGATGGGCTGATGATGATGATACATTATTCTTGTTTTTATGAGATAGCGGACAATGGAGCAGTTCAGTCTCCTATATGGTAAGAGAACATCGCCGCCCAAGAACAATCGCGTCACAGTCCGCGCATTAGTTATGTTGCCGCCTCTTTACGCCGCTTAAGCGACACTTTCAAGTGCCTCCGATATCCTCACTCACTCTGCGAAACACAGTAAAAGTACCATTTCACGCTGAGTATTCTGTGATTTACAATTATATTTATAATTATAGTAAGTTTTTTATATTATTTCATCCCTCACAATAAATTCACTAAAATTATATTTTAAATTACTTTCAGGATATATTAGATATTGTAGCAAACTTAGCAGAAAATGGTTATGCAGATAAAGTAGAACAAATATACTCACATCTTCATAAAAGCGTTGGTTACAACCAAGACGTCTGCAATCTAATTTTCCGCCTCTTAAATAAGGGCTGTGACGCGACTGCTAAAAGTATCATGAAAACGATGTCAACGTCAACAAATTTTGATGAAACTGGCACTTTCTTCAAGGGTAGCTTTTACGTGAAGCATTTAATCAAATTAAATCGGCCGGTTGATTCAATAATTGAATCATGTAAGGAATTACAAGCCGAGGGTTTGGTACCAAAGGCAATTTTTATTGCTACAGAAGTGGCATTACAACAAGGTCAAATAGAATTAGCCCAGAGATTGTTCAAGGAATTGCAGAATGAAGGTTTCGAAATGCGTCAGCATTATTATTGGCCACTTTTAGCGCAAAAGGGCAAGGAAGGCGACGAAGAAGGACTTCTGCAAATAGTGCGCAACATGTCCAGCGAAAACTTATCACCAACTGGTGAAGCATTAAGAGACTATATCATACCACACTTGATGAAGAACAATACTTCACCACAAGATGTTATCATAAAGCTTCAGCTAGCAAATGTGCCGGTGTTCCATTCAGCCAGGAACGTTATAACGGAACTACTCAGAAAGGATGACATGAAAGCAGCGGCAGAAATTGCTCTGCGTTTCCGGCCGAGAGGTGGTTTCGCTATAATATCCCTTGCGTTAAATAACGCTTTGAGTAACACAAAAGATATTGAGTCATTTGCTAAAATCCTACATGTTATGAGCATTAATCCCCAACCCCAAGCAGAAGAGGACTCCACACCAGATGATGTTCCAGAGCAAAGTATAGTAACTGAAGTAGGACGTGTTGTCAGAAACGCTATCAAAGCTGTTAACAAGTTGGGCCTATCAGAAAATCTCCTTCAAGTACTGTTGGACAGAGGACTTCGTATCGATGTTGCGTCTGCTCAGCAAATTGAGAATTACCTGGGAGATAATATGACAACTAACATTTCTAAGTTGCTATCGTCGCTTACGTCATCGGATCTCGAATGTGCACCACTAGAAGCTTCCAAAATATCAAATAATAGGCAAAAAATGAATTCAAAACAACTGGAGAGCCTTATGGAGAAAGTACAGGATAAAAACGGAAACATTACCAGATTGCAGAAACAGCTTTTGTTGGCCTATATGGAAGAGAACAATGTTGACAAATTGGACGGTTATTTAAAAACATTGAACGAGTCCAATTTCGAGCTGTCTATGACAACTCTGACGCAATTGTTCGAGATATATGTGGAGAATGATCGGATTGAGAGAACAAAGGAGATTGAAGCACAGATACTGCAAAAGAATCCGGATTTTGTCATAAACAGATTTAAGAAGGTCTCGATGGCGCATGCGCTGATAAGGTCAAATAGGTATAATGAGGCGATACAGTATCTCAAAGATAACAAGCCACAAGATGATATCACTTCGAATTTCCCACTGAACGCAAAGTGTTGGCAATTGCTTAACTCGCTAGCAGAGCAGAATGAAGTGGCTAAGGTAGGAAACTAATTCTACTCAGTTGATTTTTTTATGGTATAGCGGACAGCGGAGCAGATGGGTCTCCTATATGGTAACAGAACACCGCGCCACAGTCCGCGTATTGGCTGCGTTACCGGCTTTTTTAACGGCCTCCGATATCCTTACTCACTAAGCGAAACACCGTAGAGAACTGGTTCAAATACAACTACTATTTCACGCTGAGTATTTTGTGAGTCAGTGGTATCACTTCGGACGAGCCGGCCCAATTAGTGCGTTAGTAGATGCTTGGCTTAGCTCGCCCACAGTTGGGATAGTATTAAGACACTCGCCCGGCCACTGTCAAGCCCTTTCAGAGACCGAATAATTTATAAATTGTATTGTTTGGACCGGGGTTCGAACCCGACACCTCTCGCTTCATAGCAGATTTATAAAATAATTTATCTATAGGTTCGGAGTTGGCCTAAAATATCTCAACAGTTAAATATAACTTTTTGATGTTTTTTATTTTTCTAGGTAAAACAATTAACCGAGACTCTAATTGATAACAATTACATTGAGCCGTCAAACGTGCTATTAGGGCCGTTAATCAAAGTGCATATTCTGCGAGACGATCTAGAAACGGCGCTGAAAGAATTCGAATACTGCTGCAATCAATACAGATGTACGCCGTGGAAGGGCGAATTGACCAAAACATTGATATTGAAAGAAGACGCTAATAAATTGCAATGGCTGGCAGATTTAAGCACTCAGGTATATATACATATCTAGATATCTTCATTTCAGCGGTAAGACGTCCACTGCTGGACATAGGCCTCCCCCTTTTTACGCGTTCCCAAATCATGGCGTAGTGGTCGTAAGAGGCGTCCTTCGCGTACTATAAAAGCTAACTGCGATCGCCAACTTGCCCGCCAAGCGTGGCGACTATAGCAAAAAATATATAAAAAATACGGTATTAAATTCATTTCCACGTTTTCAGTATTATTACGAATGGTTTGTAAGGGTGTAAAGAAAAGTGTGATTATTTGACTTTAACAGACAATTTTTTAAGAATGCGTATAAACCAACGCACTTCAAGGAGAATTCTAAACAGAACAGCAATTCAAATATATGTATATTTGTATGTTATATATTACAGATTCATGGTGAAATAAATATTCTCCATGATTTGGTGTTGGCCTTTGTTGAGTGCGGTCGGTTGAGGCAAGCGCGAAGGATCCTAGAGACACCCGGCTTGCTGTCGAGGCAGAGAAGGATCAATGATGCCTGCGTGAGATACGTCGAGGTATGTACATACAGATTCATTGCTATATCCAGTGTTTAGAAATATATTTTTTAAGGTATAGGGGACAAAGGAGCAGACGGGTCTCTATACTACGGGACTATATGATGAGAGAACACCGCCGCCCATGGACAACTGCCTATTTTTCCGCCGGTTAAACGGTAATTTTAAGGTCTCCAAAACCTTAAGAGTAACCTTATGGTAGAAGTACCGTTTCAAGTACAACTGCCATTTCACGCTGAGTATTCTGTGAGCACTTGGTGTCACCGGCCCTATTAGTGCGTATGGTACGTAATTAGAGCATATGCTTTAGCATGGCTCTCCCACGGGTAAAACTATATCTAGTCTCTATAAATTTTTTTACTACAATAAAATGAAACAATCGAACATGAGGCCTTAGAATAAGTCTACCGCCCACAGCTCCAGTTGAGCTACAGTTGCGTTGCCGGCCTATTAGTATTATTCTTGTTTTGTTTATAGTGTTCTATCTAAAGCTTATTGCTAAATATATTTTTACATAATAATTATACGTTTTTAATATCAAGCAAAGTGGCAAGAGCTAGTACTGATATTAAAAGTTATTGTTTATTGTTGCGAACAACACAAACGCTCGAATTAAACTTTTTGTGTTAAATTACAGGAAGGAAAGTCAGAATATCTCGAAGGACTTCTAGAAGCTACCAAAGACCTGTCAGTGGTTGATCGCTCCAATATATTCTACCACCTCCTATTGACATACTGCAAGGCGAACGAAACCGACAAAGCTGTCGGACTCTGGACTATTCTCCAAGAAGAAGGCGAAGTCCCCACAGACGAGTTCCTCGCCTGCCTCGGCAACCATCTCAAATCGCAAAACAAAGAGGTGCCATTCGTAATACCAAATGAAAAGATCATACCAAAGCAAAGAGAAGAAAATATAATCCAAAAAGTCGTTACACCAAAAGTAGCAGCCACACCGTCGAAAAGATTAATATCAGAACAAATCGATAAACTCACGAATGACGGGCTTCTATCACAAGCGGCGGACTTGGCGCTGAAGTCCATGAAAGAAGGCGTTGTACCCAAACCGAACGTGATAAAATACCTGCTGAAGAACCTCTCGTTGGAGGGTAATGTGGAGAAAATTCAGAAGTTGGGCAGCTATATTAATGAGAGTATGAGAAAAACTGTCACCTATGATGATAAATTGACGGCTGCGATATTCAACAGAGGCGCGGGTGATCAGCATATAAACAACTTGCTGCTGATGGTGGAAGCGACGAAATCGGCCGACGAATTGAAGGAAATCTTAACCAAGTTTCCACGGAGCGCCACGCTCGAAACAGCTGTTAGTAACGAGGACATGCGTAAGAAATGTAAGTTTGCCTTTATCATTCAAGGATCACTTTTTGAAAACCTTATTCTAGGTGACTCGTTTGGCACTGTTTTCCTTTAAAAAATGTTTTAATGGTATTTAGCGGACAACGGAGTAGGCGGGTCTCTTATATGGTAAGAGAACACCGCCGTCCATGACCAACCGTGCCACGGTCCGCGCATTGGTTGTGTTGCCTCTGATATCCTCACTCACTCACCGAAACACAGTACAAGAACCGTTTCACGTTGCGCATTCTGTAAGCCCGTGGTATCACTTCGGACGAGCAAGCCCATTTAGTGTGTCCGCATATGCTTCAGCATGGCTCTTCCACGGGTAAAAATACCTACACACTTACTACAACACTGTTATTATCTTATTATAGAAGCGAAAACCTTTAGGCGAATCGGAGATTAATTTAAATATTTTATTTCCAGGTTTGAAGATAGCAGAAATTTCGGCGTCCAAAGGCATAATGCTGCCAATAAACCTTGTTTGGCTGGAATATATAATTGCTGGGAAGACAGCCGAAGCCGAAGAAATATGGCAAAATTACTTATGCAAATCAGAAGTTGTTGTGTTCAGACGCCTCTTACAAGAAAGCCATATTCGAAGAAACCCTAAATTTATTGAACACTTAATTAAATTTCTCAAAACTAATCCCAACCTACTTCCACAAACCATCGGAAATGCGTATTCGAGATTGATTAACCTATATTTGACTGAGAATAACTTGGACCAAGCCAAAAATACTCTAGATGAGGCCTATAGCAGTGGTATCAAAGCGGAACATCTGAATGGGACGAGTCTGAAAAGGATGAAGGCTGCATTCGAAGCGTCGGGAAAGGAACTTGACATTTAGGCCGTGACATTCTAGTTGAGAGCTGTCAAATAACAATTGACTGAATTAATTGTTTGTAACATATAAATATATATATAATAAAATATATTATATATATTATATTATATATGTATTTCTGATTCCAATGTAACTTCAGGTTACATTTTACATATGTAGTTTTATTAAGTGATTGCCATTATCGGTAAAAATGCTACATTTCATGTAGTATATGCTTTATTATTATTCATATGCTTTAGTATTGAAATTTTACAAGTAATGTAAGGAAATTCGTGTTATAATAAAGATGCAAAGATAATTTTTTTTGGCAATTAACAGAAAAACAAAATATTCCGAAATGTATGGTTATAATTATTGTTCATAGAAACACGAAAAATACTGATTTTTTTAAAAGATTATATAGCATTCTACAACTTGAAGTTATGGTAAAGTTTGATAAAAATCGTGTTTGTCTGCTGCGAGTGAAATGTCTTCACTGCCTTGTTTATTTGGTATTTTGATAGATTCAGAAAAATTTAACCTTTATTTGTAACTTGTACCTTCATGCTATATTTTGTAAATACCAGTTTTCTGAAGGTAACATACCTGTTCAAATCATATGCTATGAGTATTGTATGAATAATTTTTATTTGATAGTAGTTGGTAATTTTAGTTTTAATAATATATTAAAATTTTCAGTAAGAAATGTGATTTATTCTATTTTGCTTTGTTTCACTTCGATCTCAAACACTGCGAAGTAGTACGATATGTTTATTACTATTTAGGATACTGGGAGAATAATTTAAAAATCATACATGATTATTAAATTTGATCGATATCCAGACATATTATCAATTAACAACCGGCAACGGACAGCAAGGGCTGGGCGAAGGACCGCTTGCCCTAGGTGAGCCTACTGCTCGTTTGTCACCGAGTGTATAAAAAAAACTGGCTACATTTTTTTACCAACAGTTTCGAGTTAAGCTTGTGTTCGATTTTCAAAGAAACAAAAAATTGTTATAAATCTTTATTTTAAAGGAAGAAATATATACGTAAATACACAGAAACATGCTGCGCCTATGCCAGTACTGGTTAACGTGACTACATTATTATTTTTATTTTATTGCGGACAACGGAGTAGGTGGGTCTCCTAAATGGTAAGAGAACACCGCCGCCCATGAACAACCGCGGCAGAGACCGCGCATTGATGGTGTTGCCGGTTTTTTACACCACTTCAGCGGCACTTTTAAGTGCCTCCGATATCTTCACTCACTCTGCGAAACAGTACAAGTACCGTTTCAAGCTGAGTATTCTGTGAGCCTGTGGAATCACGTCGGAAGAGCCTGACCCAATAAGTGCATCTCTCTTCGCACTTCAGCATGTCTCTCGCATGGGTGAAATGTCCTTGTAGGAATAAAAGAATAGCATTGATATGAACAATTTATTTAAGTAATTTGTATATAGTGATATGATTTCTGTACAACTGTACACAAATTCATCTATGTTCTAAAACGTTTATATTTAGATAGTTGCTTCATAATTTACATTAGCATGAAAAGCTGTACATTGTTTTGCTACATTTATACTTAATTTACATAAAATACAGTCAACAGTTATGGAATATTACTTACAACGAACGGCCAGTTATAACTAGAAATAATAATAAGGACATCTTAATGGAGTTTATCTAAATTGGTAAACATTTGTCTTTATACAAAATCAGTCTCCTACTTAACGAGCATAAATCAGGCGTATCTCTTAATTACTCACCAAGATTTTTGTAATTTCATTGCGAAAACAAAAAAATCATTTGAACGCATTACAATCGTCTTATTATATTTGCAAAATTATTATATTTATATTTACAAATAAAATGTCAATAAAAATTTATAAAATAAAACTCGAACTACAAATATAGTTGAGTCGTGTGAGTTGTACAAAAAAACTTATTCAAATAAATTATACATATTTTTAATTATTAGGGTAACGTGAATATAATTACATACTAAATAATTTTACAGTTCGTTAATTATTAAAAATAGGTCTTTAGAAGCAAATTCAAATTTCCAGCCTCAAACCTTGGTGAAATAAGAAATAGCCTTCACATAGCGTAATAGAGCACAGTCGCAACGCATAGACGATCCTAACGGACGATTGGACGTTAAGATAAATAAGGACATTACCAATGTTATTCGGTAGGCTGTAACAATAATGTAAATTCATATGTAATTCATTTTAGTAAGCTGTATCAACAAATTTCAACACATTGTCCAAGGCAGCGAACCCCAACCTACCTCAGCCGCGGACCCCTAGGAATTAAATAGTTTTCACAGATCCTTTAATAAAAAAAATAGATTAGAATTAGATATATCTTTTATTTATTGGCATACTTATACTCGCGTTTGCCCATGTGTCCGCGGACCACCGGTTGGGAAAAATTGCTCTAAACACAGATTTTATCTAAAATAACATACAAAAAGAATCTGCTCCTAATTTAAAGCAATTTGTGTAATCGTTCGATTAGGACCAGCTGCCACTATGAAGTTGTATTATTCGCTTATATTGATCTAATTTTGTTATTTATTGTGAAACCTTTTTTTAACTTTATAATAATTTTCAACCTCTCAGAATACCGCCTCATACATAACCTCTTGAAACAATATAATTGAAAAAATAAGCTATCTATGCAAATGCCATGAAAATGTTTCATATGAATTTAGTTT
>DWCF01001238.1:0-32551 GCA_018230265.1 Delias oraia
CCCCTATGACCAAGCGTCTTTAGGGGAGGCCTATGTCCAGCAGTGGACTTGAATGGGCTGATGATGATGATGATGAACTTTTTTTTATTACTAAGTAGTTATTCACCTAATAATTTGTTAGTCACCTCAAAAATATATAACTTTTAAAATGTTAATAACACAAAAAATGGATGGTAAAAAGATGAACTTTTGTCAGTAGACATTTATATATATATAATCTAGAAAATTTTATCAGTGGACAATAATTTGAGACCCTACATAAATTATTTGAAACAACGTATTAATGTACTTATATATCTACATATATGTAATTATAAAATAATGCATAATATCTAGTATTATTTATTTTCCTTATCCTGCATAATGCATTTTCCTAAGATGAGTTGATTGTGTCCCTATTAAATTGTTTTCAATAGATTTTTCCTTAACAAAATTACAATGTATTTAAAAATTAAAATGTAAAAATAATAACTATTAAGTATATAGTAATATCATATAGTAAGTAAAGTATAGTTTTGTTACTTTTGTAGCAGGTCAGATAGCAATATGGAATACAATTTATGGGAAATTATAGAAATAAAATTACTATGAAATAGAACATATAGATACTAAAATACTTACTCAAAATTTCTTCCAGTTGTAGCAGGATACAGAAGAGATAGTCTGTATTTCTTATTTGGATCAATAATAAACACAGCCCTAGCACCTAAGGGCATTCCTTTAGAATCTAGCTCATCTTTATCTAACATCCCTAATTTTTTAGCAATCTTGCGATCTTCATCTTCAATAATTGGATAAGGAAATAATTCATCTTCATTGGAATCTGAAAATAGTAATTGCCAATGCTTTAAATGTTTGTTTTTCAAGAACTATATGATAATATAACTTTTAAATTGAAAAAAAAGAACAAACAAGAATCTTAACCTATAATTGTGTTTTTATTCAGAATGTAGAGAAAAAATTCTCTTATTACAATTACCAAAATTTTGAGCTGTCATCTAAAACATATGGCCTAATGTTCCATGATGTGGTCAATGTTAAGTCAATGTAGTCAGTCAATGTTGTGGGTTTATATATAAAAAAAGAACTAAACCCCTATATAAAAAGAGTTCTAAAGTGACAAGATAAAAGTATTCTACTTTATAAAACTTGTGCTGTGATATTAGGATATTAAAAAGTTTACCTGCATAGTATCTGATGTCTTTGCACCATTCTATATGAGATTCAACAGAATCACAGGAAATCCCAATTACTTTTACATTCCTCTTTGTAAATTCTGGCATTAACTTAACAACACGTGCCAATTCAGTAGTGCATACTGGTGTAAAGTCGGAAGGATGAGAAAATAAGATTGCCCAGCTAAAAATACCGTTTTAATTTTAAAATGAACGGATAAGAATACAATAGACGATAACATGAGATTCAAAATTTCAAATAAATATCATTTTAACTTATAGACCTCTCTGTCAAATCTACATAAAAATTTTAATATAGTGATAGACAATAACTAATAAAAGTAGATGCACAAACTTACGAATTTCCGATCCAATCATGAAAATCTATCTGGCCCACTGTGGTATTTGACGTAAAATTAGGAAATTGGTCTCCTAAATACATGGTGCGAAGAGACGTATTCCTTATACAAAAATTGTAACAACACTGAAGTATCTATTAGTCATTACTATAAGTAGATAATATGTCCATTTAATTTATAAAACGAACAGCATTATTGTCAAACATAAAAAAGTAAATTAGATAAAAGTAAATACTTTTCAATCTCTGCCGCCTTTACTTATTTTTCGGTTAAATTTAGAGGTTGCGATATTTTATGACACAACTAACAGATTATAACTGTAAATAATTTTACAGAAGTGAAATTATGCACACCAAAATTAAATTAATTAAATTTATTATTAATTAATTATTACTTATTTAAACTTTAAAGTAATATTTAGCTGGATATATAATTATTTAAGATTTGTGAAGTTAACCAGAGGTCACATTTACAATCACAATTATAATATATACTAATATTATAAAGAGGAAAGATTTATTTTGTTTATTTGATGGGAATAGGCTCCAAAACTACTGGACGGATTTGAATCGGATCAAAACGGATAGCTATACCATTTTCGGTGAGTAAGGGCTGTTATATTTTCAAAGAAATGAGAAGCCTTCCTAAAATGCCGATAGTGCAATTCAAGGAATAGAGAAATAATCTTAAAAACTCCTTACAACGCGTGTGCTGCGTTAACCAAAGATTATAGGAAAAAATAATGTACTTCTATTTTGTAGAGCATATAATTATATACAAAAAAAGTCGCGACAGCAAATGTCTAACTTAAACCACAATATCTGTTTTTTTACTAAAAGAAAATAATTAAAATGGCCTATGTCCAGAAGTGGACTTGATAGGCTGATGATGAATTAAAATGTGGTGTCTGCAAAACCTCTTTATTTTTTACCTTGTTATTAATCCTTATCAATATAAATTATTTAATAAGCAAGACCTTTATATAACTTTTTGAATTATTTGAAACAAAAATTCCATTCGAAAGATATCATGAATTTAATACAATAATTACATTATGTACATATTAGAAAAATGTCGCGTAGTCGCCGTTCACCCCGCTCGGCTAAGCTGTTACCATTGTCACAAAATAAAGTACCACGCGGCACAATCTCACTAGCGTCTACTTTGATCGTGTTAATATATAATATATACGTAAATAATTATTACCTTCAATTGTCTGAACCCTAAGTTCACCTATTAATTTGAACCCCTCTGGCCGAAATGCCAGTCGGGGTCTCAGAATGATGGCCTAAGTTCGCTATATCACCAGGATGGTGGTTGTGTTCAGGAGAACTTTTTGCCCCAATAATAAAATAGGCAGAAACTAAAAATTGCCACAATCTTATTTTTTTTGATAGTACGAAGTCTGTTGGGTCTGCTAGTCCATAATAAAAATGCTCAATCAAAACTGTTACGTTTTTAAAAGTTACTACTTATAATTACTTATATTAATTAATTATATTAATAATTAGTACTTATAATACTTATAATTGTGCAGCTAGACTTAAAAAAATGTAAAAAACTGTATAATAGGTAAAGTTTTATGGAAGTTAAAATAGTTTAAGTAGTTTAATCAAGATAATTCAGTATAGATTATAATGTACATATAAATTATTAGAATGTTTAATACAGTCGGGAAACTTATATATGAGCACGGAAAGGTAATTATAATGCAGTGACAGTGAATATGTAAGAGGGGGTCGTTACTTAATAACAATGTTCAGAATATATACGTAAGGTGATTCTAACATGCATTTTTAAAATTAAGGCAACGCGGTGTAATGAGGTCTATTTCAAATATTTTAGTCTCAAAAATTAATAATTATATACTCTGTCATTTAGTGACATGACAAAACCTACACATCAGTATTAATAATAGTATCATTATTTATTCATACTTATATTATTCAATCTCTTCTCAATATGTTCCTTAGTCTTTGGTTAAAATATTGGTTTCTAGGTTTTATAAAATTAATACGTATACCTACGTTGTATCGCTCTTAGAATTTTGTTTTATATTCTTGTTTGACTATCTGTCGTTATTTATGTAAATATCATCATATTGACTATATCAACATGATATCTGGCAGAATTGTGACCACTAGTCACAAAATAATAAAAAAAGAATAATAGTATCATGTGTAATGATAGTGATTCTGCCAGTAACAGAAACCAAAAAAATAAAATGTTGTTTTACACAACTTTAGTATTCAAGTAACTAACTGTTGTTGCTTTTAATCTAGCTAATTAAATAAGATTAATTCAATAATACAAGTTAATTTATATAAATTGCTATAAGATCATTAAAATATTAAGCAGCATAAAAAATAAAAAAAATCGTATAAACAAGCAACGTTACTATTATAAGTATTTAATCATTACTTATTTTATTTCTACAAATTTATTATTGAGTAAAATCTGTATATACTATTCATCAATAATCTGTGGGTAGTGACCGATTTGCTGTGGATCTTGATGTTTTTTGTTAATGGTCATCCAGAGTACCTAAGCCGACAGTTGACAAAAAGTTTAGCAAGGGTACTCTTATTTGGTGTGGTTTTAATTTCATATTTGATTTTTTTTAAAATTTTTGAAGGTATACTTAAAATAGTTTCACATTTTGTGTTATACGTAGGTAAGTGTTTTAATCTAATTTTAGAAATAAAGTACCTTCCCTTTATAATAATTTCAGCTTCACACCTACAAAGCTGGTGATCCGACACTTCACAAAATGGACGTCTATAAATGTGACGTGATTATGTAAAATGTTTGATTTTAAGAGGACACGAGATTCAATTAGATTACCTATAATTTATAATAAATAATTAGCTTGCGTTTCATATGCTATATATTCGGAACAGATTCGATGCGTGTATTCCGAATAATTATATTTATCCTGAACAGAATATCTTTTGTAGGGTATCTTTATTGCTATGGCGTTTCCTTATGCATTGGCAAATCTTATAATTTTTTAAAAGTATAAATGGACTTCACTTTGTTTATTAAATCAATGTTGAGGTCAATGACCTTTTCAAAACAGTGGCACATGCCCAATATTAGACATTGAGAGAATTTTTATAGATTTTTATTTGCTATGCGATTAGTTTTAGAAGTATTTGTTATAAAATAATTTTAAATATATTATTTATTTATACCAACTGTTTCAATAATTGTCTACTTTTGTTAAAATAATTTCTATACAATTCATAAAGGTAATTATTACACAACCGTACAATAGCTACAGTTCTTGATTTAGTTAAATACATAATTAATGATTATGTAGGTTTCTTAATTTATTCTAAAATAATTAATATGAAGTACATGTTTGTTTTGAAAATTTATATTTCCATTAAATATAAGAAATTATTTTACCAATTAGTGAATTTTTGTTGTTTTACCCAAATTAGTGAAATATTGTAAGTAACAGATTTACTAAAACAATGGTAAAACATATTTGTGTGCTTTAGAGACAACTATGGCACACATTATGCTTATCACTTTAATGACATGCTTATGTTATCAAAGCTATATCAGTATGAATTTGTATTAAAATACATTGTTGCTAGAAATTATGGTTTCCATTCAATATTAATAAAAAATATTTATATGTAGTTTAATTCTACTTTTTATTGTATTTATTATTATAGATGTAACTATATAGTTTCTAGCAAAATCCATTTTTATAATCTCTATCATTTTACAGAATGTTTAATTATGACATGACTACATCATGATGTTAACAATCCCATTGTTTATGACTTTTCTAGATCACATTCTGTAAAAGTTGCTATGATCAACAACATCTCCGGATTAGCATAAGACTAACACCTAAATAAAGATATATATATAGAGGAAAATGCAAACCATCAAGTGTGTTGTGGTTGGTGATGGAGCTGTGGGAAAAACTTGCCTGCTGATCAGCTACACAACAAATAAATTTCCATCGGAGTATGTGCCTACAGTTTTTGATAACTATGCTGTCACGGTCATGATTGGAGGAGAGCCATATACGCTAGGTCTATTTGACACTGCGGGTCAGTAAAATAATATTGTCTATTGTAATAGAAGCTATAAAGAGTATTTTTGTTAGTTGTGTTTTGTTTTTAAAATATATAGTTAACATTAATTCATTACATAAAATAAATCAGCCAGAATTATTAAAATAGAAATCTTACTAATAAATTTTCAATTGATATTATTTTAGGTCAGGAAGATTATGACAGGCTTCGGCCATTGAGTTACCCGCAAACTGATGTTTTCCTTGTATGCTTTAGTGTAGTGAGTCCAAGTTCTTTTGAGAATGTAAAGGAAAAAGTAAGGAAGATATATTCAAAAATATTATTATTACTTTTTTTCACTTTATCTTATTCATATATATTCAAATTTATGTTAGTGGGTTCCTGAAATTACTCATCATCAGCAAAAGACACCATTCCTTTTGGTGGGCACACAAATAGATCTAAGAGATGATCCTGGAACTATGGAGAAGTTGGCAAAAATCAAACAGAAGCCTGTATCATTGGAACAAGGAGAGAAACTTGCTAAAGAATTGAAAGCTGTAAAATATGTAGAATGTTCAGCTTTGACTCAGGTATGATTATCTGTAAATAAACTTTTATTTTGGTTACAAAAAGCCAGGATATAATTAATATATGTATATATAAAATCAAAAATAATATACATGTGTCTTCTTGTGCCTGTTTGACTAATGATTCATGTTCAGTTGTATATATTAATGATGGAAGAATTGTGAACTTAAGAGGTTTAGTTTTTTTAACTAATATTATTGTTAACATTATGTACATGGTAGCAATAAGTAAGAATTGCTAGTTTAAATGTTTTCATTATAACATATAAACTATGTTATGTATATTGAATGAAATATGAAACGAAATATTAACTCAAAATTAATTCAAGTTATAAATATGGTATAGTAATCTGCTTTTTTGTTCGTAAGAATCCTTCTAATGGTCAAACTTATCTTTATTCATACAAAAACAAAGTTTTTTTATAACTATATTATTTCTTTAAAGTTTTTTTTAATAATTTCAGAAAGGATTGAAGAATGTGTTTGATGAAGCAATTTTGGCTGCATTGGAGCCACCAGAACCTGTAAAGAGAAGGAAATGCGTCATGCTTTAAGACTAACTAAATGTCATTGCTCTCAAATGCGTATTTATTTGTGCGTGTGAGGCATAACCTTTCTTACTGTAATATTCGAGTTATCTTACAAGCCCATTTACTTACATAAGTCAAACATTTACTACATTCATAAGATAGGAATATTACAGTATTTAAAACCCTTTATAAGTTTTCAATTTGTCAAATAATATGTAATCTAGTTTTAAGCAATTTGTATTAGAACCATTATTATATTTTCTACCATGAAACTAGTTGGTTCAACCTAAAAGGTATTTTAAATAATAATTTGTAATTACGTGAAATTGTAACAATATATTTATTCAATTTTATTTGACATATTTTGAGGGACAGAATTTTATTCATTTACAAAAACAAAATAACTGTAAACTCAGTTTCTCTAGTAATATTATTATTATATCAATGACAAATATTATATTATTTAAATTATAGCAGTTAATATTCAACCATAAATTATTATTATTCGTTTGTAATGTCTGTTTTAAATAATTTTAACGAATAAAGCCCAAATTTTACTAAGGCATTCTTCTTACTGATAAGCAATTGCTTAATTCTGAGAATATCTGTAACATTAAATTTAGAAGATTTTTAGGAATTATCACACGTTTCATATGAAAGTAATTATACCTGTTTATTTTGCGCTATATTAATCTATTACTATTATCGATATGGGCTTAGAAATATATGATAAATTGTAAGGGATTAAAAATAAATTTTTAGCATCTTTATCACTACTTCTAAATATTTGACTGAATTGAATAATTTCATTCCATATAACTTCTCTTGATATTAAATAATAAATATTAAGAGTTTTAAAGTGCCTCAATGTCTAAGGTATTTTATTGAAATAGATTTTAAATTTTCAGAATTTTCTATTGTCTTGTGTCACTGCCACTACATTCAAACGCACATTTGGTTTTGGAGCCTCATTTTCCGATATTTAATATTTCTAAAGCCGAGTTGTATCCTCGTGTTTGAAGATATTTAATTTCAATGACAATGATTCATAATCTGCAGCCTATAATTGAAATACGAAATGTCAAATTTACTGAATAGCTTTGTAGACAGATTGACTGAATATAGTTATCTTATTCTTGTATATATGCTTAATTAAGCTTTCTAGAATCCATTTTAACTTTATAATTTTTGTTCATGCCGTAGACGCGTTTTAAAGTGACAGTATTGATTTTGGTTTATAATAATGGTTTGGTCTCTTAAATATCATACATATGTTTTATTTATTTAATTCGGATTTGTTTTTTTTTTCATTTTTATGCTCTTTGTAATATTGAATTGATTAATCCAGTTAAGAAAATTGTAATAATTTGAGGCTTGTGATGGTTAAGGATAACAAAAATATATATGTGAGACAGTATTTTATTTTTATGTTCATGTAGCTGATTAACTTAAAGAATTCTTTTATGTCTAATATTGTATTCTGAATTGTATTTTATTATTATAAATGAAAAAACATGATGCTTATGTATAATGATTGACATGTAAATAACTTTAATTCAATTATAATGTTTTCTATGTATCAATTTCATATCCCCATCGATATATTTTCTTTTATGTCATTAACTAAAACAAGTATATTCTATTAAATATAAAATATATATCATGTGTTTTATTTATTTTCCTAAGTTTATACCTAAATAACATTTAGGATTCGTAATATTGTAATTTAAAGTAGAAAAATAGACTAAGACCATTATGGTTCAAAAGATACTGAACCTTCCGAGTAACGGGCCTCCTGTAATGGTAGAAATGTGTACATTTTTAATTTATTGTAGGCTAAGGGCAATAGTCAAGACCTGGAAGTCGTCAGCCCTGTACGTTATCAGCCATTATCGTTTTCAAATTGTAAAAAATAAAGAAAATACATAGTAACATAATCTGAAAAGCATTGCATGCATGCAGCACGGAACATTGATGAAAAAATAATTACACAGATAAATTCAACATTTATTAAGTAGTCAAGTAATTTTCTTACTCTTACGTAATTATACTTAAGTAATAATACATAACATAAGTTTAAAAGACAACCTTACTTTTCCGAGGCATACCAACAGCTAACGACCAAGGTCTACCGGTGAGTCGTGGCACACAATTTGCGGAACACTGAATTAGATGATAAATAAAAAACCAACCAGCCAGAAATTAATGTTAACTATTTAAAGTCCTCCCATAACTGTCAAAAGAAAAATTATATGCAATTTTTTGACATATTTGACGGGATGGTTTTTTAGTGCTTTTTAAATCAACATAATTTTTATATTTACTATTAAAACGCTCCTAATTTTCAAATTGATAAGAAAGCGGTCAAGTTGTGTGGGATGAAAATTTCAAGTTAACATGGGCGACGGATTAAAGATAACAAAAGGTAAAAAATATTTTTATAATTTGTCAAAAAAATAAAATGTGATTTTTTATTTCTAAATTATTCTAGACAAGCGTCACAGAAGCTCTAGTAGTCTTGCTGGAGTAACTGTCGAAGGAACACGTTCCGAAAGAAAATTGGATATAAGGGGTGAGGAGTAAACTTATGTTCTCGTTAGAGTTATGAGTGAACTAATATAATGAAAGAGCTTTTACGATTTGTTGTTTTGCGTATTGGTATTTCTGCAGAAGATTTTCGTGACCAACTAGTTTCAATAAATCATTCATTTGACGTAATTTTCCAAAGAACTGCTTGTCTTTTTTTATGAATCACTTAGACGTTCTCTTCTCACTATTCCTGAGTAAGGAAATTGTAAACATTAACTAGTTTAGCCATCAACTGCAGGGTTGATCAGGATGATCTCTTAAGTACATACACGGTTTGCGGTATATGTTTTAAAATTGATTACTATAAATTGAACTGTTACACGTTGTGATAAAGTTTAAAATCTATTACAATCGTATGGTGGTTGAATTGAAATGTAATTTATAAACGTACCTTACATATAAAAATATCATATTTTGTTTCATAGTAAGAATTTGCGTACAGTAATAAGATTTTAATATAAAGTTTGTATACTGCATTAAACGCCACTTAAATTCTAATCATCGCCGAGCCATATAGAACATTTCGAAGAGTAAATACTTTTATTGTTATATTTGTTAATTATTCTGTTGCTTTATTTACTATGAGTATTACGAAATATAAATTATCTTCGATTTTAATCAGATAGAAGTATTCATCTTGTTTTTGAGATAATAGCATAACTATAACGTTGCATAAACTACTATTAAAAGTACTCTGATTTTGTGACATTTCGTACCCAGCATTACAACAGTTGCAGGCTTTGTTAAGAAGTTTTTACATTCGTATCAAAGTTAAAGAGACATAAGAGGTTTATGAACATTATTTGATAATAATATTATGTTTTATAAGCATCAATACCGGAAGTTGATGACCAGTTCGCATTAGCAGAAGTAAGATGCAATGAATTAAAAGAGAAAATTGACATCGTTAAGGGCCTTAAAAAACGACGAAAACTTAAAAAAAGAAGGTATAGTATTTTAATAATAAATAATAATGCATTTATGTGAGATATTTCTTTAGTATTAATAATATAATAATTCTTATAATTACTAAAATAAATTTGCAAATTGGAACCTAGAAAGGTTCAAGTAAAATGCAATTAAAGCGATTCTGTCTTATTTTGTCGTTTATATACAAATGATTACAGAAGTATAGATATGTTTATAGTAATTATACGGATCTATCATCTTTATCAAAACATTATTATGAGAACACCTTGAATAATTGATTATTTTTGTGTTCTTGCTGTACCTAGTGTTTATTGCCCAATAGAGTGTTAATAGCCGATATCACACGGTTGCATTTTTAAACCACTTCATTCGTTTTTTCGCAACGTAATCTGTTCAAATCAAAACACAAAAGTTCAAAGTTCAAATGTATTCTCAACCAATGCAAACTGCAATCAAATAGGATTTGGAAAATGTAATCTAATTTTATTTAATATTTTATTTTATTTAGCATGACACGTGTGAGTGATCAAGCAGTTGCTGGTGAACATGATATTCCATTCATTAGTGTTCGAACTCAGCCCAAAAAGAGTGAGTATGATGTTATATTCTGAATCGAGTTAGGAATCATACATACAATCTATCGGTTTTTGTGAACGGTTATTTGTTTGTTTTAATAACTATATTAATTATGATTTGTTACATCTTGAATAGTGATTTTTAAGTCCGAAGCAGGTTTTCAGTTATTACTCTTTTACATAGCATGTATATACAATCTTCGTCTTGTTTAAAGCGTCATTAATGTTACTGTAGAGCAGAAATATGTAATTGATTTGATTAGTTAAACGAGATGTTAGTATTGATGGTTACAGAGGTGTCCCCTCAGGCGGCTAGGCTAAGGAGATTCGAGTTGCCGGCTAACCCAACTCGGGGCTACTTAGATCCCGCTATGGTGGAACAACATGAAATGGTCGGGCAGGTGCGGGGTTACAATCAGATGTTTCAGCATCCGCAGGTATTACAGTGCAGATTTCAGTTAGGTTACAGTTTAAGAAACATTCTGGCTGTTCACTAGATGGACTAGTAAACATTATACTCTCTTTAGTATAAATATTTACAGAGAATACAATGCTCAGAGTCTCATTGATAGATAAAATCAGAAATGAGGCTATCCGTAGCCGAACCATAGTAATCGACATTGCCCGCCGTATAACCGACAACCGATAGGAACAAATGGTTCTCGAGTGACGACCGCGTACCGGGAAACTCTGAGTGGACGTCCCACCACGCGATGGAAAGACGATCTCTTGAAGGTCGCGGGCAACCGCTGCATCCAGATCGCTAGAGATCGCAATAGGTGAGCGTCCTTGGGGGAGGCCTATGCCCAGCAGTGGACTTAATAGGCTGATGATGATGATGAATTGTAGAGACTGTAAAGATGTGAACTTATGAATATTATATACATTTTTTTCAATAAATAAAAATAGTATTAACAAGTAAGAGTTCGTAGTTTCGTAACTATCCTTCTGAAAAAAATCCATTTTCATCCAGCGAACTCATGTCAGTTCAGCGAGAAAATCAAAGGCAACACCAATTCCCCGTGGTCATCCCGAAGGAGATGGTGAGTATATATAATAATAGGCACTAGAGAGTTATAATATCAATGTTCGAGTTTTCATTATATTTAATATAAGTCCATTAATTTTCAACATTATTAGATTTTCATTGATAAATGATATTTGTTATTGATTACTCAAATGTATTTCTTTTATATTAATAGTCAGTTTAAAGTTATATGAAGCAGTCTTAATAATAATTTGTTTTTTTTCGAGCTTTCTATGAAATAGATTCGTCGACTGGGAGAGGTGACCCGCAAGAGGTGGCCTGCGGTGACGATGAAGCGCTCCAAGATTGCTCTGACCACAACGATATTAGCCAACATTTTTACGAAAGTTATCCTGGGTAACTATGAATGTGTGTTATACTTAATAGCGGCTGAAGCATCATCATCATTTCAGCCGTAAGATGTCCACTGCTGGACATAGGCCTCCTCCTTGGACCTACAGGAACACCTGTCGGAGGCGACCTGCATCCAGCGATTTTCGGCTACCTTTATAAGGTCGTCTGTCCACCTTGTTGTGTGGCTGAAGCATAAAAAGATATATTTCCTAATATTTACTGTTGGTCATTTTCTTTACAGCGATAATTATGTTTTATATCGTTATCATTTATATTCTTATTAGCTTTGAATAAGCTGGATTATATTTTAATTTAATAAGTAAATTATTTAAGTTTGTAATCAGAATACCCTGATGTAGTCGCCATTTTCTAATATACTTTACAAGATAAGTGAATCATTGAAGAACACACAAAAATCACCAATTTCTCCGAAAAATTCACGACAATCAGTTTAATTCAGATCTCAAACGGTGCATCTTCTACTCAAAATCTAAAAAGCCAATATAAATTGTAAATCGTCACCAAAACTTAACAAGCCGTCTGTTCGAATGAGATTTTGTTAGTAAAGAATATTATCTTTATTTGATTGATTACATTCTTAACATTATAAATATTTAACAAACGCTTGCGATATAAGTTAAAATTGAATAACATTTTCTACAGAAATATATCTGTAAAAAAGAAAAAAGGCGAATCGAAAAAAGGTTTGACTGCCCATCAACGTAACAAAGAAAACAATCGTAAGTTTAAAAAAATATCTTCATATTTATTGTATATTTATATTGTATTATACGAATATATAATTGTAGAAAGATCAACTTAAATCTAATTAAAACGGATATATATTTTCTGTCTTCTACTATTATGTTCGTTACTGAAAAACGAAAAAAAAAATGAGCTGTATATATTTGAATGTCCTACAGACGTTTGTTTCGTTTACCCAAGTGATTTGATGTTTACAGAAAATCCAAATTGGCCAAACAGTGCCAGTTACTCTCAGGAAGTTAAATCACCGACCCGTAATCGCAAGCAGACGATAATGGCCTGTACGTCTTCCCACTGATGACTAGTAAAGTAAAAAATGTGGTTGAAGTTTTCATTTCCGATGCAATTTGTAACAACATGTACTTCGATCCGCGATAATAGAGTTAGCCGTGTCGATTTTGTAGCATTTAGTAGCATACTTATGCATTCCAACGGATAAAATATAACTACCTTTTATTTTAAAGAAACTGCATTGATTCCAATATGTTTGCCTGTATTGACAGGCAGGGAACACTGCCTGTGTTCACTCACATCATTTATCAAAGTCCAAACACAGTATTGCCTTATTATAGCTTCAGGTCAAGATGAAGAAAGACCCGTTGTGGAGTTATTTAATAAAAGCCGTGGAAGCACATCGCCGGACTCTTGGCAACGAAACTCTTTCCAGAAGACTGGAATGTCTGATTTTGAGAAAAAGAAAGGTTATTATTAAACAGCACGTAAACTATTATTTTATTTGTGATTTTCTAACTTTGTCAGCCAGTAAATATTGGGTATCGTGGCCAATCTGTGCAATGTTTATGTAAAACAACAAGGCGATCTTACAATGTTTTCAACACATGTACTGTCAAGTATACCTCTATTTATTATGACATCAATATAGCTTTAAGCGGGTACCTATGCCTAATAGGCTGGTAAGGTATCCGCGGTCCTGCAAGGGTGTCCATGGGTGGAGAGCCGGTTATCCTAGGTGAAGCCCCTGCTCGTTTGCAACCGTTTTCATAAAGAAATTGTTATCATTGTAACGCCTTAACTAAATGACAAACTTGTATGAACTCTTCCAGCGTCGCTAAATCTTAACACTTAATGCGTGTTAGCAACTAAGGATATACTTGTCTTGCTTTCAAGTATTGAATAGCATATAAAAGTTAAATATTTATGGAAAAATAATTTTTACTCTATTCTGATACTGGGTTTCATTGACACTGGGTTTAATTACCGGTCTGAATAAAATTTATAGTTTAATTTATAAATTATTCGGTCTTTGTAAGGGCTTGACAGTGGCCGGACGAGTGTCTTAAGCGTGAGAGAGCCATGCTGAAGTACATGCTAACACACTAATTGAGCCGGCTCGTTCAGAGTTATAATGCGGGCTCACATAATACCAGTTTGAAACAGTACTTATACTGTGTTCCGCCGAGTAAAGGCGGGTTTAATCCGTGCCTTCGATGTCCTCAATATCGGAGAAAAAAAAACCACTAGAACGGAGTAAAACTTGGGCAACGCATCCAAATCGCGGAATGTGATGCGGTTGCCCATGAGCGGTGCTGATCTCTTTTCTCAAAGTAGAGCTGCCTGATTGGTAGTCCGCGGTAAAATTAAAAAAAAAACAAAATATATGAATGATATAAATTTCTACCATTATTTTTAATATATCTACAGCTCGTGGAGATAGCTGTGATGACGTTGGCAGGAAATCCCCTGAAAGGGTTTGTCGTAATTTTATTATTAAAGCCGTTATAAATGTATTTGAGGAGTGTGAATGATTCATATTATATTTATTTATTTCTTACGGTAGAAACGACTGAAGTTATGATATTAAATAACTAAAAATATAAATAAATACCTAAAAAAGAGTCAAAAAATTGTAGCCACATACAATTGTACTACACAATTTGTATAATATAGTTATTGTGTATTAGTGAGTATTCATTTGTGAAAAATATGAATTTTACTCGTTTCATCAGAAATAAATTAGTGAAATTTGCGCTAAATGTGAAATGTTAACTGCTTTAAAATTTAGGATATTAACTATTGCCACCTTTAGAAGGTGCGACATGGGCAACATTTACATGAGGATATGGGCACTGAGGATCGAAAACCTGAAAACATAGAGAAAAAGAAGAAGGTACCATGGTCTATTAATTTATATATGTCATTTTTTTATTCTATAGCGGACAACGGAGCAGATGGTTCTCCTACATGGAAAGAGAACACCGCCGCCTATAGACAACCGCGGCACAGTACGTGAATTGGTTGTGTTGCCTGCTTTTTACGCCTATGCGCCGCTTTTAAGACAGCTTTTAAGACTTTTGAGACATGTTTTATTTTATTAAAACTGTTCACCTAGTGGCAGCCCACCGCAGGATAAATGGCATTTTGTTTTGGATTGATTGTGTTGGTTTCAACAGAGTTGGTTTTCTAACTGTACTGTACCAATATTATAGATACTGCGTCGTGTAAACTATCGCGGGCGCCACTACGAGATGCCGACGGTGGCTTCTCAAATGAAGCAAGCCGGCATGCGGTGTTACTATGAACGACAGTGTACCTCAAATATTCCATTTATTGTCAGTAAGAGCACAGCTCCATCACATAACATTGGAGTCAATATCCAACAGGTATGGTTTTTATCCAACAAAGAGGTTTTTTAAATTTAATTTTTTATTGTTTCACTCCTAGGTCCCGTTAGTGGATCAATGTTAATAAATTAGGTGCCCAATAACGGTTGTCACTATTTTGAGAGAAAAGTTACGCTACTTAACGAATTAATCACCGAAGTTTACGCGACATAGCGCCGGCAACGTACCCATGATCCTGCGAGGGCGGAGGACCTTCTATCCTGAGTGAACTTCCTACTCGTTTGCCACCTTACCTTGTTAAAACTATATAAATAAAATTATAAAAATATGATTTTCTTTCCAGTATTAAGTAGTCTGCGGAATACATCATATCTTTGTCTGTTTAGGTTCTTAATGGTATGAAAATTCAACAGCCAGTCTCCGGAATTCCGTTTACAATGGCCCATCATATGGGTAAGTACGAAACAAATTAAAAGAAACTTATATAAATGAACTCTAGTTTAATATCTTAACCTACTGCCGCTCTAGCATAGATTGCTAACAAAAACCGGCAAAGAATTAGTTTTAAAATAATTTACCTTGTTAATAAAATATGAATCACAGGGCTCGGGCATATATCATCGAATGCACCCAGAAGCGCAGTAGCAGTGAGTGTAATTATTTTCAGTTGTATATATTATAGTGACAAAATGCATCAAAGTCAAAGTCGAACATGTAATTTAATCTTGGCTTCCATGCAGCTCCATGTAATTCATTGATGAATTAAATAAATAACATTAATTAATTACTCCATTCCTCCATTTACATGAAGGAAAGTAGCAGAGAAGAATAGAAAAGAAACTCCGCTGTATTTTTTCTCCAATTAAAATGTATTAGTTGAGTTGTGAGTACGAAAATTTGATTCCAGATATCTTCGTCTTGAATGTAATAGCATCATTTTATAAACATTAAATCGTTACTTGTACCCGGTTGAACAGCTCTTTTAGCTTGTAATATGACGCTACGTCTCGTTATTTTCAATTATGATCATAAGCAAATTATTGGTCTAATGCCTTCACAACAATAATAAAACTTCATCCTAAAAAGTTTTTTTACTTATAGGTGTTATCTCTGGACAACCGTGAAATGAATGCGATTCGCGTTGGAAGGCGGTTAGTCCGCTTACCTTCATACAAGAGGATGGTAATGCCTTACAATCGTCTTCTTCACATGTACAGCGAAGGAGATGGTATGGTGCCACGATTTCTGCGCGCAATGAGTCGCCCTAATTATATATATACTTCGATGTATAAGTAAGTAATATTGTAATAAACATAACTACGTTGTTTAACATCGTAAAACTTAGTGTTGCCATTGATGATATTGTAGATACCAGATGATGTTGCGATGCCTTGATGTAGGATCTAAATTAATCATGTTTGCAAAGAGTTTTTTGTTTGTTTAAGCAGTCTATCGAGGAATAGAGACGACGCAACTTCCAAGGGTCACAGCGACAGTCACGATGCTAAACAGAGTTTGGCCGTTTACGCTAAATTGTACCGAGAATACGAAAGGATATGCAAAAGTCTAGAAAATAGAGTTGATCCGGAACTAGAGTGTCGCAAGGAGCAGCTAATGAAGGAGCTTACTGCGCGAGCTGAGCACATTGGCAAGGTAGACTGTGTATTTTATCTTCATACATATCTACTTTAGATGATTGATAAACCCGTTTTTTGATCACCGCCGCCTTAGACCGTGCATGACGTGAGTGTAATGTTGTTCTTTTAAACTGTTTAAGTGACGAGCGAATTCTGGTAACCTTCCGATATTCTCACCCATTCCAACAAACTCTCATTTATTTTAGGCTATTGGGAATGTTGTTAACCCATTTTAGTAAAGAAGCAAGCACAGAACGAATATACAACATTCTCCAATAATATAAAGTTCCGTTGCGGCCCATGTCCAGGCCCCAGCCTAATAGGAGACGCCCTAACGTTTGTTGAGGAAAACTCTTTAAAAAAAACTTCTCGGCGACTCAGTGAAGGTCGCTCTGGCCAATAGCGAGAAACCATATCAAAATGGGTGTTATGAACTTCACATTTCGTATGCCAAAAGCCTTTTTTACAGTGATTTAAAAATATCTTTCAGGTCGTGGACGAACAGGAGAAACTTGTAGATCCTCTTTTAAAAGCATCTCCATCCAATGAGGATGGTCGTTAATTACATATTCGTAGTTTCTTACTAAATTATGAGTGGCAGATGTCAACTCGAAAAACTGCATCTTGTCTTACCAGCGTTTAAACGACAACGTATAAATGATTAGCAACAAGTTGGAAGAAGCTATGAAGAAGATGCATTTTTTGGTCAAAACCATGTATATATTAGCGGACTATACCCCAGAATCTTGATCGTGGCTACATTTAAAACAGCTACGAATTTTGACTATTAATTCATGAAAGATAATTAATATCTTAGGAAGCCATTCTATAATAATTATTATAGATAAAGCTTTCCAAAAAATATCTGACTGGAGAATTTTTAATATGGTCCTTATTTTCACTAGAATACTAGAGACCCATGAATAAACGTCAGTTGGGTACAAGTTTACAATAGAAAACCGAATTTCACTAAGAAACAATTATTAATTTCTATCGGTTTTTTAATTCTATTTGATTTTAAAAACTGAAAAGATTTATGAGAATATTTTAAAAGACAACGTTTGATGTGTTTTCTCTTACTAATTGTTGAGAAAAGAAAATTGCAAAAGTCACACTATAAAAAATGTTTAGAACTAAATTTATTTGCAAAGGCTATTTTAATCTTTGCTTATGGTTCTTATTAAACTGTTGAAACATTGTTTAAGTATTAAAATTTTAATCTAAATAAAGTATTTGTGTATATATGTTTTTTATTTAAATTTTAAATAAAAGGAATAACGATAATATATAGCTTTGCAGCGTCACGATTTTATATCGAAGTTATTATTATAAAACTAAAATTAAATTTTAGAGAAGAAAAATCATCTTTTAACCGATACGATTATGGATCTTTTCACTACAACTGTTAAGTAGATAGAGGTTTATGCCTGGATAGCTATAGAAATGGATATATTTATAAGATACTTTTATTATAAGCGAGTCATCCAAATTGGATTGGGATTTCTGTGGTATTAGCTACGCTATTATTACTCATAGTAAATATTTATAATTTATTAAACAATAAGTGATATTAATTTATAAGTTTAACCAACAACAAGAATAGTTAATAATGACTTCCTAAGAGTATTCTTAGCTACAAGTATAAACAGCAAATTGTATTAGTAATTAGTTTACATATAGACGGAAAAAACATTTATCTTGATATTTACAAATATTTCTGTGCTCAGATGAATTAATGGGTTGAGAAATTTAAAGAGACTCGTTTGTCGAGTAAAAGTTACATATCTATTGCTTTCTATTACACTCAAGTTATTCTTAATTTAAATTAATTTTATGATAGCAGTTTTGAGCTAACTGTAATTATTATACTTAGATCGCTCACTAAGAAACATATTTTTCGATGAAAATTTATCATAATTTATCTGAGCATTACAAAAAGGATACATAAACTATAAAGGAAGACCGTAACTTATTATTTACTCCTGCTTCAAGAGCAAACTATAAAATTAATTAAAAGCTGATTTTGTTATTACATTTAATACACGTTTTCTAATCTCATGTTATGATAATTTTAATATTATATTTCTTATAATTATATATCTAGTTAACTAAATTCATGAAAAATACATAATCAAAAACAACAAAACTTAATTAGTATAATTAATAATACAATAGGTTAATCATTATTATTTTTACTAGTTTTATTAATTTAATCATTAAAGCGTAAGACAGTAGTAATTCGAATATGATTCTAAGTACGATATAACTACTTAAATGGTAGTAATTGTTGCTATGATACTCAAATTTATAGTCAAAAAAGTGATGAAAATGTTTTGACAAAAATGTATGCTAGCGAAACAGGATTAATTCTCGTGATTCATAACGAAGATTTAAATTATGACAAATTAAAAGGTTAATTTCAGGCGAAAGATATTTCCGTAAAGTTGACAAAGTTGTCACTAAAATACACGAGGATTGAGCCTGCGCTTCTGTCTAAATTGCAAATTAGTTGCGCGAGTCTGTAGAAGATGGCATTTCTCCGTCAAGTTTGTGACGGGCGTGCACGTAAGCTTCGGTCAAAGCCGGCCAGTTTTCAGCTGTAGCACCACTAGCCCATTCAGTTGTAGTCACTTCGGCTGGCCTATCAGCTGTTTCGGTTTTAGTACACTCAAGAGCCAATGGCTTTGGAGTCTCAATTCGTGGCACAGAACTGTGGTAAAAATAAATAGTAATCAATACTCGCGTTAATTCACACAAACACAACATAGGTATGAAGAATAATTTTAAATCAACTTTATGTACCTAATATACAAAAAGTTTTTCAATTTGATATTTTTCGAACGGATATTCTTTTTTATAAATGTCACAGATTAGAAATGTTTTTAAAAATATTATGAAAATAGTATTATAATGGTTTTAATGAATAAATAATAATTGATTGTGATATTTCTTTTTGAATAAATCTATTTAATTACACCGATAAACTGAAAATAATTCATGATTAAATAATTTATTTACAAAGAGATATTGGTTGTAATTGTTTTGTATCGTAAGACGAATGATCATAGGTTATGCAAAAAATACCTCACTCGCTCTGGCGACTGCATTGCATCGTTAGTGCTAGAGATTTCTAGATCTTCTGAATAGTTCAAATGTAGTTTTTCATTGTCACCACGTTGTTCTTTATCTAAAAGTCATTTAAATAAGGTTCGCATGTAAGATACAATTTTAGTTAAAAATTTAACTCCATTTCGCCGTTATTTTTGCTATAAACAATTGTTACCATCAATATTAATGGCGGCGTCGGGCCAGCCAAGGGAATCGCCTTCAACATCGACAGGTTCGTCTTCAGCGTCGTAAGACCTTGTCTCCCGTGGTCTCTCCTCTCGCCTTTCGTCTTCCAAATCGTAACCTAACATGCTCTCGACTGTGTGGTGGCGTTTACGCGTACGTAGCTTCAGACGTCGCTGACGGTTTGCTCGGATCCGTTGGTACGTCTATGAATATAGTAAAATTTTTATTTAACAGCCTCTTTCGCGATGTCATCGGCCATCTTTAACATACTATGAAGGTTAAACAGGCAGTAATAGTTGTAGCAATTTTGAGATAACACTACGTAAAAAGTTTTATTAACAATAATTATATGTTTAATAAGGTATATTCTTTATAAGAATATTTTTATAATTAAGGAATAAAATTAAAAAACAAATCACTCTGAGCATTATAAATATTCACTTTTATTTTTTTATTTTAGAGACAACTATTTGACAAATGTGAAATTACGTATTAGCAACAATGTTTACCTCCCAACGGGCATCTTCATCTTGATGGTGAAGGGAATGAGTTGGAGGCGCTGACACATCCCTTGGTAGAGCCGTTAAGCTGTAAAGATGCTGTAACTCTTGCAAAAAATGCGCTTGAGCTACACCGGGTCCAAGTCTTGTGCCACAAACCCCGCAAGACGACTTTCGTTCCCCGTCCGCTAATCAAAGTCATAAAATATAATTAAAACCTAGATTGAATAGAGACTTTTAATAAATTAAATACTGCGATCTGTTGAAAGTATTATAATTAATTAGGTCTTTTTCTAATTAGTTAAATAAAATAAAGCGGAAGCGGCGTAAAAAGTCGGCAACACAATCAATGCAACACCGCGCCACAATCATGTGGCGCGGTGTTTCCATGGGAGGCGATATTCTCTTACCATATAAGAGCCACCTCCGTTGTCTGCTTTACTATAAAAAAACAAGATCTTACGCGAAAAGAAGTCATGCGAATCAGAACAGGTAGCGGCAGCGGTCGCTTCATCGTCCTTGCAGGGTCTGGGTGAGGCTGAGGCTGCAGATCCAGGAGAACTAGTATCATCACGGACCGTGTAGGAATGCCGATACAGCGGTGGTGTTGCGGTATCATCACGAACGCTCTATATAATTAAGAAATGATCTTTCTTTTAATAGAATAAAACCAAAGTTGAACAATAACTTTATTGACTAGCGTCAAAACACTGTACCTAATATAATACAATTTTAAGATACAATTAATAATAATGTTGTAATAACAGGCTCACAGAATGTACTGAGTTTTGTTTAACTTGTCCGTTGTTTCACTGAGTGAGTGAGGATACAGGAGGCCCTTGAAATTATGCCACTTAAGTATCGTAAAAAGCTATCGACACAACCTAAGCATAGACTGTGGCGCGTTTGTGTATGGGCGGCAATGTTCTCTTACTATATAGGTGACCCACCTGCTCCGTTGTCCGCTATACTATAAAATAAAATATACCCTTAGTGCTTGCCCGACGCTCTGTCCAAGTGCGTATTGTTCTCCAAGGTGTCTTGCGAATGCTTTCCCTGGGTATAGAGGATGAAACGCTCCTCCGATAGGGCGAAATGCACCACATCCAAAACTTTGTAGTGCCGGATGTAGAAACTGTGGTGCCATATGGTGTAGAAATCCCTCCATAGCGTATTGAATACTCTAAAATGTTGTTAAATATAGTAAATATTTAAAAAAAATAAAAATTAACACGCTCAGCAATGCTACTAGAGAATAACCCTGCAATATTTTTCATTGAGGATGTCTTGTTTTATTTTCGTATCGTAGCTGTAATGTAATTAATCTCTGATAACTTTGTTTCAACTACAATGCCTCAAATATGTAATATTTAGATTTAATATTCTTATATATAATACATATAACTTTATAATACTATTTAAGTTACAGCTATATTATTACTTCATAAAAAAGGAGAAACTTCAGTAATTAAAATGTTTTGTCTACAAATACCGAAAATCAAAGATGAGGAACTGGTAAAAATCAGCCAGGTTGTTATCAGTATTAAGTAGCGCAAGAATCTTCATAAATTCAATTTAAATAGCGATCACAATAATTTTAATACTAGGAATAAGGATAAAATAGCTAAAGGTACAGACCTTCAGAACTTTAGGTTTTCTAAAACAAGTCAAAAGGCTTTGTTGATGAACGTTGTTTGATTATATAATAAAATTCCTATTTATAATAATAATAACTGATGTTAGAGAAAATAAATTCAAGAACCTTATAAAAAATACTTTAATTAAGAAAGCATATTATAATATAAACCACATAGAAGACAAAGATGCATGGAAACTTCTGCACAAGCGCAAACTTCTCCCCTTGAAACTAGCAAACATAAATAAACCCACTATTATAAATTTGGTGATAAAAAAATGAAACCCTATGAGTTTCTTGTTAATTCTTCTCGTAGTGGTATATCTTCCGAACCGATGGTCGATTTAGTATTGTAAATGGACTAGTAAAATGAGAGAGAGGAAACTGAGAGGTTAAAAAATAGTAACAGTAATAAAACCTAAAGACTAATATTTAAGGAGCCCAGACTATAATCGTACAAACTGTATATAGTTTACGCTAGTGACATGAGTCATCGGATACTAAGACTAAGAACGCTGTAACTAAGGTTTGAGAGGCATAATCTTCCAATACATTTTTTTATGGTATAGCGGACAACGGAGCAACTTGGTCTCCTATATGGCAAGAGAACACCGCCGCGCATGAACAACCGCGCCACAGTCGGCGCAAAACTTAATCTACTACTTTTATCAGTTTTATTTTACGAGTAACTTCGTGATATTATAAAGATAAAAGCAAATATTTAATGTAAGAATAAATTTCACTTTTAATTATATTTTATTTCAACAGATTTTTAAATAATTGATAAAAATATATTTTTAAATTAATTGTTCAGTTTTGTTTTCCGTTACGCTCCGTTGCGGCTAAGTCTTGGTTATACATCGCGAATCTTCGGGCTATCGCGATATTTCCGGCCCATGCATTAATGTGTAACCAAGGCAAGTGTTGAACAAATGGGCCCTATTTATCTAGGGCATTATAAAAATTAGAAAATTATTATTAATTATTAATTATATAAAAAATATTTATTTAAAACATTCGAATTCAATCTGAGATTATTTATTTTATTTTGATTATGATCAATAGTTGCGTCTAATTCAATTTGATGATATAATGTATGTAGTTATATGACGTTATCAGACTGACAGGTAAAAATTTTATTTATTTATTATCACTAACTTAATTTTACATTTTCAAAACTGGTTTATTTACTTTCATACTAAAATTACTTACAAAGACATGTATGAATGTAGTGCAATGCTTGTCTTTCTCTAGAGTAAAAATTCACTTAATCGAATTAGTATAGAGAAGAGAAAGGGTGAGATGGTATTGCCTCCTGTCGCTGAGGGTGTGTTCCAGAAATTAGTTCGGACACTAGTATAATAGTGTCAGTAGCGTTTCTGTAATCAATCGTTAAGTAAACAGCCTCCTTTGAGCTTACGTTTGCTTGTACAAACAAACACAATGCAAAGGGTGAATTCAAGCGTCTCTAAGGCACATAGTAAATCATATTATTAGCTCTAAAATTAAGATACCTGCATACATATTGCGTTAACTTTGTATATATTATATAGTAAATATTATTTATTTCACCAGTGGTACAGACATGCTGAAGCATATGCTGACGCATTAATTGGCTCTGCTCGCCCGAATTGGCCACGGGCTCACAGACATCTCAGCGTGAAACGGTACTTGTACTATGTTTCTTAGAGTGAGTGAGATTATCGGAGGTTCTTAAAAGTGCCGCTTAAGCGGTGTAAAAGCCGGCAACACAACGAATGAGCGGCCTCTGGCGCGGTTGTCCACGGACGGCGGTGTTCCATACTATAAAAAAATGATAGATCTACCGATATAGATAGCAAAAAAATTAAAGAAAAGACACTCTCTACAATGAATAATGATTCTTGGTATAGACTAATTAATGCGTTTTTGTCTACATAGGATTTCGGTGCGTACCAAGTTAAAACAATTTTGCAGTTTTGCGATCGAAACGCAAAACTGCAAAATATATTCGCGTGATCTTATACATCTTGATATTAATTGTTATAGATTGATGACGTAATTAAATCAAATAAAAAAAAACAAAGGTAAAAAAATTATCAAAGCTGTCTAAATTGGTCTCACGTTTAACATTCAGTGGGATTGATTCCTCATTAATATATTATGCCAAATTATTTCATTTATTTATTACAAGTTTATGAAATAAAAAGACTCATTAATTTATGAATTTAAAAAATTATATTTATTAAGATTATGGTGCTTCTTAATATTTGTCTATTCTTTTAAATAAGTGTTGTTTTGTGACTAAAAATACCGGAGGCCCATCAAGTATGGTAGGCTGTGTTAAAAAGCAACTATAAAACCGAAGAATGAACTGTGATACGGTTGTTTTATATATAACAAAAAAAACAGATAAGAATTATTGTAAAAAACCATTATTTTAAGCAATGTGTATAGTTATATAAATTATGATATATCTTTATTTTCTGATTATCTTTTTTACCTCTTTGTCAACCTAAGATTTAAGTATGGTCTAGTTAATAAGTTTATACCTGTATATGAAAGGAATATATAGGCCTTTAAGGAATATTAAGGAATACACTTATTCCTTAAAGACCAACAACGCACCCGCGGCTCTGCAAGAGCTAGGGGTATCCATTGGCAGGGGACCGCTTGTCCTAGGTGAGCCTCTTGCTCGTTTGCCACCGATATTTAAAAAAAATATACAAAATATAGAATTGTAGGTGTAACATATGTCCAGTAGTATGCAAGTTACGGATCGCTTCCATCTACAAACATATAACGGAAAGATTCATTGTTTGTGTAACAAAAGCATTTAGAATTAGAGCAGCAGTTGGCTTTCATTACACCCCATTATAACTACCGTAGTTACGTACAAAACCAAACAACTGGAAAAAGAATGGGCGAACCAATAAATACGGTGTAACGTAAACTTTATGATATGATACATTTGGTGTTCTTACGTGTACACAATGTACGTTTGTCTATTTATGAATCCTAGTTATTGTTCCAAGCATCGGTGCGGTGTTCGTACTGTGTACTGCTAATGAGTAAATTTGGATATATTGTGTATCTAAATTAAACCTGTGTAATAGATAAAATGATATATTGATATTTTTTACGATTTGATTTTTACAATTAAAAAATGATGCTGATACCTTTTATATATGTCAAAGCTCAGGGCGCTCAGCGAGCTATGGAAAGGGCTATGTTCGGAGTTTCGCTACATGATCGAATCAGAAATGAGGAGATCCGTAGACGAACTAAAATTACCGACATAGCCCACTGAATTGGCAAGCTGAAGGGGCAATTGGCAGGCCACATCGCACGCAGAGAAGATGGCCGATGGGGCCGAAAGGTGTTAGAGTGGAGACGACGGACCGGACGACCTTATAAAGAAGGCACTGGACACTGGTCGCCTTTAACAGGTATTCGTGGAGGTCCAAAGGGAAGGCCTATGTCCAGCAGTGAACGTCTTACGGCTGAAATGATGATGATAATAATGAAGTATTGCCACATATGTTGCCGTAAACATTTGAGTCAGTCATTACAGTCTATTAATCCGTTATCTTTACGGTTACCGTAAGCTAGTGGAACTGGCAGACTTGGTACTGCCTTGTACGCAACCTACCGGGTCCAATTATAAACCCACAGCAATGCATAGGGCCGCTAAACCCAAAAAACAGATATACTAGCTATACAGAACCTTTGTAGATTAATGATTTTAAAAGTGTACCAAGAAGCGGAGGTATCGGGTTCGAATCCCGGTCCGGACAGTTATAATTAAATTTATAATTTATTCGGTTTTTGGAAGAGCTTGTCAATAGCCGGGGGAGAGCCATGTGAAGCATATGCTGACGCACTAATTGGGCCGGCTTGTTCGAAGTGATACCACGGGCTCACAAAATACTCATCGTGATACGGTACTTGTACTGTGTTTTGCAGAATAACTGAGCATATCGGAGGTTCTTAAAAGTGCCACTTAAGTGGCGTGACAAGCCGCCGAAACAAGCAATGCGCGGACTTTGGCGAGGTTGTTCATGGGCGGCGGTGTTTTCACTCGGATACTCGGAGTTCCTGCTTCGTTGTCGGGTACAGAATAAAAAAAACTGAAACATTACCCTCTATATTGAGGTACATAATATATACATTCTATACCTCGTTAGAGATGCTCTATAGCGTGAAAAAGTTGTTCAAACTACCAATAGTGTAGAACAAATAATTATTTATATAATTAATGTATAAATATATGTTATAATAAAAAATGTAATGACATGTTACCTTTTGTTTTAAATTGTATTGTATTTATATTCGGATAAAAAGTATCTGTATATCCTTCTCTTGGGTCAAAACTATTCCACCAATTTTTAGGGAAATTAGTTCAGGCGTTTTTTAGTTAAAATAGTGTAAATTAAATTTATAAAAAAAAAATTAATGAATTGCTTTACTTAGGGATATAGTATTACGTATATTACGATTGTAATTGCCTTTAAGTAGGCAATAAAAGAGATCTAGTGGTCCAACATATTGGCGCTGATTTACGCCTGATAGGAATTCGCCCCTTTTTCAATAACTTTCAAGATAAGAATCATTGCTGGAGCCGCGTGACGGTGGTATGCAATTAATTCTTATTTAAAAACCAATTCACGCCAATATTCAAATTAGTCGTATTTGGTCTCTTTTTTGACTGCAGTTGAATTTTAAAAGAGATATTTAATTTAATATTATCTATATGTTCGTATATTTTTAATCTTAAGTTAAATTATAATTACTGTTCTATTTAGATAAGGAATTCGTTCAGTAAGCCGCATCAGATGTTTTTAATTATTTTTATTTCGCAGTGGACACAGTCAAACTGATTTTTATATAAAACTAGCTTACCCAGCAAACTGTGTTTTTTTTATTATTATTCTATAGCGGACAACGGAGCATCTGGGTCTCATGTATGCTAAGAGAACACCGCCGCCCATCAACAACCGCACCAGAGTCCGGTCAGTGTTGCTGGATTTTTACGCCGCTTAAGCGGCACTTTTTCCACATACATTATCAAGAACTAATATCCCTAATAACAAATAAGGGTTGATCGTAGAAGAATGAACATTTTAAAGTTGTATGTATTTTTAAAGCCAAATTAAAAAATATATTTAAAAAACAAAAAAAAATTTAAAACATGTTAGGAGTGGTTCTTATCATAACCCATCTTAACTGTTATACCTCAAGTAAAAAATATAGATAGTCGTTGATTCTCAGACCTACTCAATATGCATACAAAATTGCATAAAAATTCGTCATGCCGTTTTGGAGGAGTATGTTAAAATCACTGTGACACGAGAATTTTATATATTAGATAAATTATAGGAAAAATAAATTGGTTTTTAATAACTATATTATACATATTTTTTATAAAAAATTGTGTTCTAATAGCTCTAGTATGTAATATTGACTTTTAAAACAGATAGCTATATTATGAACAATTACATAATATTAAGACAAAATTTAATAATTAGTTATTAATTGATTGTAAAATATTATTTGATAAATAAAGTATGTTACTTTATTTTCTAGGATAGTATTTTTTTTATTCTTTAGCGGACAACGGAGCAAGTGAGTCTCCTATATGGTAAGAGAACACCGCCGCCTATGAATGAACATCCGTGCCATAGTCCGCGCATTGGTTGTATTGCCGACTTTTACGCTGCTTAAGTAGCACTTTTAAGGACCTCCGATACATTCACTCACTCTGAGAACCACAGTACGAGTACCATTTCACGTTGAGTATTCTGTGATCTCGTAGTTCTGCCACCGACCGAATAATTTATTAATTAAATTATAATTGATCGGACCGGGATTCGAACCCAACACCTCTCGCTTCATGGTACACTTTTAAAACCATTACGCTCGCGGCTCTCAGGCAATTACTTAATTTGAATATGTGGTCTTAGTAACGTATTTTTTTTTGTTGGGAAAGCAACATAGAATGCGCTTGACTATTATTTAGAATTAAAAAAAAAACATCGACTATTATATATTGCTAAGATTCATTTTTTTTAATGCTTTGAAAGGTTTTTAATTTGGAATGATGCGAAATTAAATTAATTTAGTTTAATAAAACTAACACGAAAAATATTCATACTGATATTTTTTGTCCGCGGCGGTAATGATTTTCATTATTTTCATACTTGTAATAATTTAAAAATAAAAGAATTTTCTGATATTTACTATAAAAGTTATTGACGACAAATATTTTATAAATTCGCAATGCTTCGTAAAATAAGTAAATTTTTACCATTTATTAAACAGATTTTTAGATGTACAGATATCACTGCGTGATTTCATGGTGACTGTCTGAAAATAATTAGTTTTTTATAAAATTTTAATATTATTTTTGAAATATAATAACTCTCTAATGAATTTTTAACTCAATACTTAAGCTCTTTTAATCACTCAATAATTATAAAAATCGATAAAACCTACATTTTGGAAATAACATAAGTTTTCTAAATTATAATTGAAAATTATTAGTTAATATTAACATACAAAAATTATAGTATTTTACTACATGGCATTTATTCATTAGTAAAAATATCTAAGTGATTTAAATAAATAAAAGAAATTGACAAAGGTGCGATGTTTCAAATTTAAAGTTAAGACAAACTTTTAAAAGATTGTTCATTAATTCATGGAACGTAAAATGTTCTATCATATACATATTAAAAATTTATTCCTTCAAATTTGACCTTTACAGTTAATTATAATGAAATTATAATAAATAACAATTTTACAAATATAAGAAGGAAATGATTTGTTTATTATTTAATTTGTAAATTTGATTCTGTAAAAATCTATACGATTAAAGATATTCAGAACAAAAAAATTACCCGACTCCAGTATTTCCGTGATTTTCGGGGTCTGATGAAAGTATTAACGGGCACAAATACGTCAACTGTTTGCGGTGGTACGCGTAAAACTGACGTCGCGGTGAACGCATCTGGGCGGGATTCCACCTGACACGCCCTTAAACGCCATCGCGGAAAAATCACGTTCCATATATCCCTATAAGTAAATTTTTAAAAGAACGATAAAACATATATTGTATAGTATGTGTAGTGACGGAGAGAGTTTTATATCATATTATACATCCCAAGCAAAACGGATTTGAATGTTCAATTATTTTCTGTGAATAACTTGTTTTACGCTACGTTTTATGTGTAATTCTAATACTATAGAAATACAATTATAAACTGATGTTGAATAAATGTTAAGTTGAACTTGAATTTTTAAAACACCTTTTTTAGTTTGGCATATAACTTTGCTTTCAAAAATAATATACAACATAACACAGCAATGCATAGACGAAGATAAGCATTTTTGAGAGTTATATGGTAACTGAATTATTAAACGTGAAGTGTAAAAGTTAATAGATTACGGAAAGCACTTTATTATAATAATATGTAAGTACATTATTATAGTGCTGTCGCAGTAATTGCTAAATAATACATGTTTAAAGAGTAAGCAATTACTATAATAATTTCTAATTTAGTGTACATAGTACTAATATTCTAATATCAATATAACGTTCTCTATAACTCTGTATAAAATATAATTAAGTGAACTTTGGAGAAGTATCTTTTTTCATTCAAAATAAACATAAATTCCACAAAATATTCAAAATTTTAAATATATTATGCGACTTTTGAAACACATTTCTTTTAAATGTGCCTTTTCAATATAGATCGTCGTTCGATCGTCGTAATTAAAGTTACTATTTACTAAATTAGAGTTATTAAATGACTGATCTTTAGAAAAACAATTATTAAAATAATTTAAATACAAAGCTTTTCCAGCGATTTTTTTAGCGTAAAAATGATTTTTCTGTTTGATTAGTATCATTTTAGTAATTTTATATACATTTATAATTCATAGAATTTTTGGAGATAATTGAAAAATTTTATGATTTTTAATAGTTGAAATCAAACATTAACAAATAATGGTATTAAATATTACACTTTTGAATTTACCGTAGACATATACTACAAAGATTAGCTCTACGATGCTACGCCGTTAGCTACGCAGGCAGACATGTTGTAACATTAAGTTCTTTACTTATATAGGGCAAAAGTCATACTGTCAAAAGATAAAATTTTAAATTATGGACATTTTTTAATTTGAAATATTTTTATCCGTAACGCTTAACAGTCAACGGAATTCTTCTCAAAATACGCCTCACTGTGACGCGACAAATCTGTACACTAAACTAATCTGATTTTCATAAGTTGTGTTATCAGATGTTATATGAGAATAAATTATTATTTTTAATTAATGAAACGTTTCGTTAATTAGTTTACTAAGCTGAACTTAACTCTGTCCTGGATATATTTGAAAGCTCCGGTAATAACCAGAGCTTTCAAATAAAATTTTAAATTGTAAACTTTAAAAAATAAAAGATTATATATTATTATATCTGTACAATATCTTAAATCTTATACTGCAATATTAACAAACCTTGTATAGAAAAAATATCAAATATATCACTATATTTTTATACGATAAAAAATTTGGATTTACTTATAATTTTAAAAGATGTTTAAGAATTACATTTAAGAAGAACATTTAAGAATTCCTCAAAATTTCTAAAAATTACTAAAAGAAATACAAGAAAACCGTTACTTTTAAATATTAAAATATTCTGTAATACTATTTGATTTCTATCGCATTATATAATTGCATTAAAATTTTATAATCATCGTTTTAGGTTATTTAATTAAAACAAAGTTTTTTATATATTTTTTTAGATAACTTGCTTTAAATGTACAAATGTTGTAAGTTGCACAAAAGCTTTTGAAATTGAAAATTTTTAATTTCCTTATCATTAATTCGTGCCACCACAAAGAGTTATGTCATCACAGATTCTTTATTAAAGCTGGTGGTTACGCCGGCAATAAAAATGAGAAATTATTTTTAATAACATTATATCGGGGTGCCCCGTGATTCTCGTAATATTTTGGTGACTCGCTCACCCTTACAACTTCAAATTCCTTGGCCGGGGAAGTCGATTGTAATAAGCCCACTTGCTTTATGACCTTTGCTAAGGTTTATGTGAAAATTAAGCGTGATGCTTAAATACTAAAATTGATTATATATTTAGAAATACAGTAACTTCCAAAGATTTCAGTAAAATATCTTATAGTATATTTTACAACTGATAAAAATTAAACTCCTTTGTTAAATAAAACATTGTTATATTGCACATATTAAACATTTCATATACAACAGAGTAACAGATGATTGAAAATTTATTTTTACTTTAATTGTTAACATTGAGTTAATAATGCTTAATTTAATGGTTACTAAATTACCTGAACATAATTGTGCTAAAATCACAAACGGGGATGTTAATCCCTAACAATGTGCTCCTACTAACTAATCATCTATGAGAATTAGCAGAAGAGGCCGATATTAGATTACCAATTTACAATTACATGCCCATCAAGTTCTAGTCAATATGTATGTAACCACAAGACATAGTTAGTATTGGCTATTGTGGAAACGTTAATTGAGAGCGGACGATACGCACTTACGTGATCAGATGTTAACAAAATTATTGCGGTATAATTTGTGTGTGCCACTTACATGGTTTGATGTGGTGCTCGTAATTTAGGACATTTAGGGGGAGGATAAAAAGGCCGTCAGTGACGAGGCTCGGTATGCGACGCGATTATGAAACGCCATTTGTCAAGTTTTTATTGGGCACCCCAAAGCAAACCTATTGTTGTAGACATCCCACAGTAACCCTCGTCTGGCTCTTAGTGACATCAACTTATAATTTTTATAACTTGCTTGTATAAGTATATATTATATATATTGTCCAGGAGTGGACTTGATAGGCTGATGATGATGATGATACGATATTGCCGACTTTTTACGCTGCTTTAAAGTTATAATTTCAAGGGCCCCGAAATCCTCAATGACTA
>DWCF01001239.1:0-32532 GCA_018230265.1 Delias oraia
ACACGGTTTCCTGTAACATAAAATGGATAATATATATATTATTTATACATATTATGAGTTTGGTTTAATTATTTAACCAATAAATTATATTGAGAAACAAATGATGACAAGCAACAATAGTTTTTAAACAAAACAAACTGAAAAACTTCACTTTGCCATGAAAAACTTATTTTAAGTCATTTGCTTTTTAAACAATATTTATGTTAATAATCTTTAACCGTATTTGCAATGTTTACACAAATTAATGTGTTAATTATATATCCGCACATGTACGTAATTTTGTTTCTTGTTTGCTTCTAATAACCGACAGATTGAAGCCATGTAACATCCCTACATAACACAAGATTATGTTTATTTAGGTGCGTGGTTGCTTTTCGTTCTAATCATTACCATCGTAAAATACATGTCAGCGATATTTAACGACTGTTCTTCGACTGGTCGAAATAAATTTAAGACGGACAAAAGACAGGAAAATTGGTACAATACGAAACATATTTATCATTGAATACGAACAACGAACGATAGTTTGTAAACAATTATTTCATGTTTATATTCTATTACATATTAAAACCAAAAAACGAATATATTTAGTTTTTTAATAAAATCTTATAAAAAAATTATACTAAAGATTAATGTTAAAAAACGTTGGTTTGTAGTTCTGAAGAATATGCCTTCCTTTGTTTGTTTTGTTTTAATTTATTTCATTATTTAATTGAGTGAGCATTATGAAAGTTTCACGAAGACTTGATTCTTTACCTACATTCTAGTTTTACGCGATTCGTGACTAAAATATTCGTTTATTAGGCTATCAGGACCAAATGGCCGTACGACTTTATGACCGTAAGCTACATAGCAAGTAGTCATTCCAAAAAAAAATACTTATTTATTTTCTTGTCCTTACATCAGATATATGCGTTTCGTCTAATGCGTTAGCTAGGACCGGATTATACAATTTAAATTAACTAATAATCCTTATTTTAGTAAGTTTTTGTTATTTTATATACCGAACGTTTTACTGCTTTTTGTTACACAAACTCCCCACAATTTACATCGTAGCTTCTTGAAAAAAAATATTTTGATTTAGACAAAGCAATTATCGAATTTGTAATTAAATAAAGGCGAAGAAATTAAAGAGAAAGTGTCCCTTCAAAGTTCTCATTCCAAATGCAACTTTGCCGTAACTTCGCAAGCGAGGGACCAAAATGGTTTCAAATAGTTAGAATAAACTCATTTGATTCGAAGAATTGGATTTGAGGCACTAAATCTATATAAAATAAATAAAAGTGTTTTAAGTTTATTCTTAAAACCACCCATAAAAAAATTTACCAAAGCTATTTTTGAAATGCGTCGAAACAATATTGTTGAAAGATAACAGCTGTCATTCTTATGCTATTGTAAAACTTATGTTTTTATACGTTTTACAATAGCATATAAATTAAATTTTATCAATTATTTCAGCTGCATCAGACGCCATAGACAATGACCTAATTTTATTTAACTTTTCATTGCGTCTTTTAGATTATTTTTAACATTTTCCTTGAGTTCTTATATATTTACTTATTAAAAAGTAATTAAAGGTGCTACTTGGTTAGCGTAAGAAAAGAGGACTGAGTAAAATTTCTTAAATTTTAAAGAAATAAGTAATTAAGTTTAGTTATAGTGTATTTTATAGATTTGTTAAAATTATCATTAAATTATTATAAAACGGAATATCAATATTATTTATCTACAATTTCAAACTTTGCTAAAGGAGTTGTTTGGATTAATAATTGTGGCTGAATTTCTTCATTGAACATCAAAGCATAATATAAAGATTCATCTTTGAAATTTTGCATTTGGTACCGCGAACCGTCATTCTATGAAACCTGCTGATTGCAGAGCTGTGCACAACCAAATATGACTTGAGGAACTTTCAAAAAAGAAAAAAAAAGAGCGCACTTATGTCAGACCAAGATTTGTGTAAAAAATCATAAACTGTGGGGTGTCTATTAGAAGTACTGTTAAAGAATAAACCGCATTAATTGAGTAGCTATACCTATATGATTATGTATATATGAATGTCTGTACTTTATGTTCCTCGAAAATAACTTCAAAAGACTCAGTCATTTGACAAGACTAGACTTTCTTGTTACAATATAAGCTTGCTTATCTACGCACTGAAGAAAGCTAGATGTTAGATCCTGTCTTTGAGCAATGCATTTGAATGGCCCTTTAGTATTTTTTTTAGTGCAGTGTTCATCGCTTTAGACGTAAACTGAGATAAAACTCTGTGCCGGTTCGAAGGGTTGACATAACAAAGTTTTATATTTAATGTTTAATGAAACTATTAAATGAATATTAAAATAAAGTTTTTTTATTTACCGACCTGTAAAACAATTCATCATCTCCCTATTTTCCTATTATTAATATTGTTGTGAAACCACTTTAAAGAATGTGGGCCGCTTGTATTATTAAAACGAAACTCGATAATACATTTTACTTAGACGACAAAATGTAAAAGGGGTAAAAGGTATGTTTTTTCCCAAAGGTTTTAAGCGACTGAGTTATTATTTGGGTAGGTATAAGTTGTGCCATTAATCGTAAAGTCTGTCAATAGTTTTCTAGATAAGTGAAAAACTTAGAAAAGTGTTCAAAGCGACCTAACTTAATCCGCACGTTCAATAAAATGTTGCGATTTGTTTGTACCGTTAAGTCGCGACGATTTATAGCTACATGTAAATCCCACTTTATTTTCTCTTCTTATCCACCTCAGCTGTTTGTTTATGATAGGACAGAAAATAGATCTACTTCTCTTTTCTAGTAAGACATTTTCAGTTATTGGTACGGGACAATGTTCTAAATAGATATATATGAATGTAGGTATTGTTGCTGTCCCAAAAACATTAGATTAAACGAAATAATCATATTAATAGATAAGGCGTTATTATTCATTATGTTTATTAGTATTATCAGAAATTGAAATATGTTCTTTAAATAAATTCATGTAGAAACAACTTCACTTAGGTAAATTAATTGTCTTTGTATAAATAACTTTTCCTACTTATGATAACAGCCATCTAAGTCAAAGTTTATGGCTTAAAATTGTTTGAAAAGGGTATTCCTATTTGAGAATTTCTTTATTTGCAGAATTTTACCACTCCCTTCGAAGCTAACAAGTCCTTCGGATACAAATTCATCAAGTAATAATTATACAATCGTTTAACTCCAAGGTATATTTATTGAATAACATTAAAAAACATATCTTCCGTTTTGAGAATATTAAATCTCTTATGTTCAAATAACCTTGTGTTCGTAAAATAACTTTGTAAGTGTGGTTTAATGAGCAGCATGTGCATTCAATTCTCACATTTCACTTCAAACGACATAAAACTAGTTCATATTGTATCAAATATATTGTGTGACGTTATTTATATGATGACATTTTAAAATCTTACTACTCGTAACTTAATAACCCACAAATTACGAATATAAACCAGTTAGAAGGCAACAGAGATTATGAATATTATATGTGTTTCACCACGTCCACATAATATTGAACAATTTAAAGTATACTGGTACCTATACGAATTTACAAGTATAATAAAATAATGCGTGCGAATCTGTATTCCAGTTTGATTAAATTTTTCATTCATGTTTTGTTTTTGTAATATAATAGCCTGTAAAAACCTGCGATTAAAATATGAATAGGATTTGTTGTTGTGTATATCTCTTTTCATGAAACAGCTGCAAAGTAGATCATATATATTTGTTCGCATTAACCATGCAAGCATATCTACTAGAAACTTCTGTGACTTCAAAGTAAATTAATATCAATTTCCTACGATATATAATGCTTATTTACAGAGAAGTGGAATTTTAAAAGGCTTTAGAATAATGTAAGATTATATATATTACTAAATAACTATGGCAAATATTACTATATATATACTAAATAAATACGGCAATAAAAAAATGTTTATAAAATTACCAAATCGTTGTAGTGCGTAGTGTAAACAACATGTCATGTAGCTACTGCTGGACGTGGACCTCCCTTTGCAGCTCCATGCATAACTGTCGAAGGCGACATAAATTAATAATACAATGAACGTATAAAATGCAATTTTTATCCCGCATTAACAAAGCCAGGATGTAACTCTGTCTACAGTTAGTAATAACTCTTATACATATTAAAAATAGCACTTGTCTGGTCACTAGCCTTATGTCTGTATTTTACTGGGACGAAAAATATTCACAATTACGACACGTGTGGCGACCGCTGAAGTATCATTTGCACGCTTGAAGTACCTTAATTATCACATTTATGTTATGCTTTTATTTTGTACAGTTTATTTGAAAAGTATATTTAAAACATTAATTATAAAAATTAATAAGTTACTAAAGTATATTTAAATATAGCATCCGTAATCATTATCTCAAGTAATTAAAAATTCACCCTAAATATGGGTCATCAAGCAACACATTTCTCACAATACTTTAGAAATAAATATTCGATGTCTTAATTAATATCGAATTACGGTGATCGCATTAACTTGATATCTTCTAATCGCCTATTTTTCACTTAACGGTTCTTTAGTCTGGGCTTTTGCATATGCTTTGAAGCACATGCTGACGCATTAATTGGGTCAGCTCGTCCGAAATGATACCGCGGGCTCACAGAATACTTAGCATGAAACAGTACTTGTACTGTGTTTCGCAGAGTGAGTGAGGATATTGTCCAGGCCCTTAAAAGTGACTCTTAAGCGGCGTAAATAGCCGGCAATACAACCAATGCGTGGTCTGTGGCGCGGTCTTTCTCTTGTTCTCTTACCATATAAGAAGACCCACCTGCTCCGTTTTTGGCTATTGAATAAACAAAAAAAATAGTTTTATTTTTTGAAAAAACAATGTTAAGTAACTCCGAGAATATATGTTATATTTTTACTTTAATCTCAGCTCCTACTGGTTCTGTAGAAAAACTTATTACAGCTTTAGTTTTCTACGTACAATTATTAAAGCGACTATAGTTATGTTTCCCACGTTGTATTTAATTTCTTAGACCGCATTATCAACTGAACACGTCACGTGACAAAACAAGTATGCTTCACAAAATCTGTTATATTACAGGTCATATCTATTTCAGCTTTACCAAGGAAAGATCTAGCGAATGAATCTCATAAGTACACTTTGCTCACCCTCTGACCTAGATCCATGTCTTTACCGTCTATGAATAATAAAACAAATATGAAAAGGAACCAGTCAAGACGATCTCCGCGGGTAAACTTTTCTCAAAGGATTTTTTAAATTTATTTTTCATTTACTATCTAAGATAAACACTTTATCGAATATTTGCGATAACTTTTCCGATTAAAAGAAATAGTGTTCATTTATAAAAATATTAACACAAAATGCAAAGACTCCTACATACTTTGTTACATTTTTAAAAAACAAACTGCTAAACAAAACCACATATTTACATTTTCTGGTCATATTTCCTACTTCCTAGGTAGTGCGGATGTTCTAGGTTTGATTCCCGCTTTAACATAATATGATAGATATTTCGGCTTTGGAAGGCACATTGGAGAAAATAGCAATGAATTAGAACTCAATGTCTGCCTAATAATTACTGTTATGAAAAATAACATCTAAATAATTTTCATAAGAGGAATTCTATATAAATTATGTCAAAGGGCACTCATATTTTTTTATGGTACGGAGTACGGAGCAGGTGAGTCTCCTTTGTGTTAACATAACAATGCCGCCCATGAAGAATCGCGCTACAGTCCACGCATTGGTTGTGTTGCCGGCTTTTTAAGCCACTTAAATGGAATTTTTAAGGGCCTCCGATATCGTCACTCAGCGACACACAGTAGAAGCACCGTTTCAACTACCAATTGTCTCTGAGAGTATTCTGTGAGCCCCTGGTATCACTTCGGACGAGCCGACCAAATTAGTGTGTCCGCTTGCTTCAGCACGGATGTGAGTGAGTGGGTGACAGTATTAAGACACTCGCCCGGCCACTGTCAAGGCCTTCCAAAGACCAAATTAATTATTTATTAAATTATAATTTATAATTGCTCGGAACGGGGTTCGAATCTGGCTACATGGTACTCTTATTAAACCACTTAGCTACGAGGCTCTACAAATCTCCCAATTGGCTCAAACGCACGAGATACCTATAGTACATTGTTAGAAGTTTCCAAACTCGAGTTATTCATCATTTAGTTCTACTGGTACCGACACTGGTCCAGTTGATAGAATTACAGTTTTGTTTTTGCAAGTACAACTACGGTTTTTCACAGTCCGTTACATACTTTTTTATAGCTTGAAATAACAAAGCTTATAATTTTAACAGCCATCTATTGCTAAAAGTATTATTTGCCTAAAATGAAACATAATTTGAACATTCGGATGCCAATAAATATCTGACAAAGGCATTAAATTTTCATTTTATTTTTCGCACCGAACACGAAGTCAGTGATAAAAATTTAAACGTTGTAAAATCTTTATCGATGTTTGATAACGGCTTATTTATTGTAGCATAAAATTTAATTGAATGAAAAAAGTAATAAATAAATCAATGTTTGCACTGTATACAATATTAGTAATTAATAGAAACATAAAATAATTTAATAGGAGGCTATTATTAATTTCATTATAATTTTTATAAGTACCTATGTTTATGCCAGACGAATTTACAATGGGGTTAAAATTTTTAAATAAAATAGTGGAGCTTACTGATATAAAGCAGGTACTCTGGTTGTATAATGAGATAGGTACATTAACATTTATAATCTAATTAAGGCTTATGAGCCAATCTCAACTTCGGACATTTGGGTCTGCCCAACTTACTACCTACTTCGCCAAGCGTACGTAAACTATGAAAGATCTTCATAACGTGACCAGCCGAAATTCACTTAAACGTTATCTAAACAGGTACACGTAGGTAATTATAGAAGTGGATTCCTTCATTGATTATTTTAAGTTATTTGTATTACAATTTTTTATTATTAAATCTTTTTAAAGCATAAATTATACTTCAAATCTTTAAATAGTTAAATACATTTCATGACACATCTGTCTACGAACTATGGATACTCATTCAAACCTGTCGAAATCATTTTTAGTTTTGATGTAATATGAGATCAATAGTTGTAACATATTAATAAATTTCTTATGCTTAGGTAGGTTACTTAGCGAGTCCTAAAAAGTCGATCTACAACCACCAACGAATTGTGTGAACAAACTTTTTTTCATATTGTGGACCTATAATCTCATCATCAATAAATCTCAGTAACTAATACAATAATAGCAACAAAGCAGCATGGTAGCAAAGATTGTGGTTCAATAATTCATAATTAAATGTATACGAGGATACTACCCCCTCGACTGTATTCGTCAGTCCTAACATACAAACAACCATTTGCATTGAATTCAGTTGCTTGGCAGACATTTTCTCCAACCCACTGCGGCGCTAGAGGAAAAACCTTAGAATTTATAACTGCAATAACGTTGCGTGAGTGTATGAACGAGAAGACATCTGCAATTTAGCTTTGAAGGGATTTAATAAAGAAACATGTGGGAGTACTGGGCTATTATAAAGATTGCGTTTCTCCGACTGCCGGTTTTTAAATATAAAAATGCGACATTGTATTTGTTCATGTTAGATTAGACAAATGAAAACTTTTTAAATTGTAGAAAAGTAATTAACTAATTTTATGGTTATCTTAGACGTATCTTATTAAGCATTTAGAATTCTTTTATGATTCGAAAAAAATCTCGCGTTCTTTGTGCTATAACGGGATACAACAAAACATCATTATACTCGATAATGTTTATAGGATCGGTACTATTATCCCGCCCGGGTTGGCATATATCGCTGCAAACTCTCGCTGTCTTTTTTACTTTTCTGTCGCTGTCTTTTGTGACTACAGTAAGGATTATATGAACTGAACAGTATATTAGAAATAAACAATTTTAAATTGAAATGAATTAAATGCCAAGAGATGGCGTTGACTAGGATACATAACTTTAACTATACATAATTCACACCAGTTCACATCAGTTAAAGTGAATGTTCACATTGTTTTCTACCCATAATAACCAAAGATAAAAATGCTCTACATTTTTCTATTTACTTTTCAGCCATAGAATCGACAGATGTCAAAAAATAGGGTTACCAAAAGGGAAATTTAATATATAGAAATATTATAATTTTTATTTGATATGAGACAGTGACAGGAAGCTTTCTAATAAAACGATTTCAATTGTATTTTGAAAACGACTGATTCTGTATCATTAAACTTTAATATGCGTAATGTTAAAACTAGCAGTTATACAAATAGTTTACATGATCTGCAAAAAGTACCGATAATGTTACTAATGTTGTTAATTGAGAAACACATACACATGTTTAAACACTATATTATAAGCATTATGAATAGAAAATACTAATTCTTAAATTGTTAGTTTTTTTGTTTATGGCATACCGGACAATGAAACAAGTGGGTCTCCTGTGTGGTAAGAGAATACCACCGCTCATGGACAACCGCGCCATAGTCCGCGCATTGGTTGTGTTGCCGGCTTTTTACGCCACTTAAGCAGCATTTTTAAGGGCCTCCGATATGATTGAGTGAGGCTCACTCAATCATATCGGTTCTAGTAATTTTCCAATATTACTAAACTTATATAAGATGACGAAAGCACGATATGATAAACCATCTAACTATCCACTATTCTTAGATAGATTTATTGAATAAAAAGTGAAATTATCGTTATAAGTTACGTTACGTTATTTTTAAGGGTAAGGTAGTAATTGTCATGGTAGTGCAGCGACATATCATCGGTTGCTACGCTTACTAAGACGAAGGTCGCGTTCAATCTCGTACTGTCTAACATCTGCCCTGGTCAAGAAATCCTGACGATCCAAGTACCTATAAAATAAAATTATGATACAAAGGAAGCTTAATAAGGTAATATTTCGCGGCTCTTATACTTGTATGTTTGTTGACAACGAAAAGTGTAGACTAGAGAAAAACCCACAATACATATATATTATACAATTGTTAAAATTGTAAAAAGTGTGGGGAATGATGTAACAGTTTTGCAAAAACAAACTTCTATTCAAGATGTTTTATAAAATAGCTTACCCAGCTTTTCCTTTATTGTGACTTGTTATTTCATCATCAATTCCTTCCTCTTTCTTGTAAGTGTTCCAATCTAATTTAGATTTTTCCAGCGTTGACAGTTTGTTCTTCTTATTGAGTTGGCCAACAATACTAGAAAGTCCTCCTATGCTCCTTAATTTTGTAGCTGGAGTGTCTTCCAATACTGAAAATTTTCAATTGATACTTAAATAGTATTCATATAAATAAATACTAAAGTTTAGTAGAGTAAGATTAACCACTCTACTTTACACAAAACAATTTCTTCTCAGCTACTTACAAATATGTATAAATCAAAGTAGGGTTAGTTACTCAAAGGGCTGGATATTCTTATTAAAAATTTGATATGGAGGAAGTTGATTTCCTGTATTTATTGATAGCCTGCTTTTTATATTTTAATGCAAAAATGGGGATAAAGGATTTTATCGTATCATTTTAACGGATTTATCAAACACAATGTCGAATTAAAGGAGTTCCTTAGTTTATTTTAAGTAGTTTCAATCGTAATTTAAATAACATAAATCATCCAAATGTACCACAATTAATGCTAAATAAAATATTTACAATAGTACCTATGAAATGTTTACCTGAAGCTACTTTTGCCGTCGACTTCGCTCTTTCTTTTATCACGTTATTTTCTACAACAATGGTTTCGCCTGCAAACTCAAAGATTCGCCGTTCTCTGTCCTTGACTGAATCAGCATTAACTTTTTCACGTTGATTACTATTAATATTATCTTCCTTGACAACTTTAGTTAACTGGCTGGCATTGTCTGTTTTTGGTTTCGGTTTGGAGTCTGTACCCTCTAAAAACTTCGTCCATAGATCTTCTTCTCTTTTCTTCTCTTGTTCTGGGTTGATTTCAGTTCTCATTTCACCTACATTGGCTTCATCATCATTATCGTTACTTAATTTGGCTTTTTTGGTTGTTTTATTAGGAGTTGAGCGTTGCCGCTTTTTTTTTACCTTCTCAACTTCATTTACAGTACTTTTCTCAGTTTGTTTTTCCGTTTCTTCATCAGCTGATTCCTCTTCCGACAGCTTTTCAGGTTCCTCTGGTACATAGTCATCATCACTCTCGCTTCCAGAAGACATTCTGATAGTAAATAGTAAAAAAATTAAGGTTTTATACTCAAAATCAAACAAAAGAGACTTCATTCATCAACAAAAAAGGAATAAAGTAATAATATACAAATAATTTTGTAAATGGTGATCTAATTGTTTTAGTAATATAATATATAATTATATAATATATAATTCTTAAATTTTTTAACAAATTGCTTATAAACTTATTTAAACAATTACGATTATAACAGAAAAAATGTAGTCCACGTTAATATTAAATTTCATTTATTACGCAATGATATAAATAGTAGGATCAAAAGCAATTGTTTATTATAAAATGGTTATTATACACTATATTGTACAACTTATGGTTTTTTTTTATTTCTATTTTTATTCTTAACATTAGATACTTCATAGAAGTTGCTTCCAGTTTTAGTTCTCTTTTGAGATCTCTCTAATGCTCTTCTTTGTTTAGCAGTCATTTTAGATTTGATAGATTTTTCACTGTTGGCCTTTCGTTTTCTACCACTCTGGGCAATTTCTTCAATAATAAATGCACCACTGGCTGCTTGTATTTTTTGTTTTTTAATATTTTTGACAGTTTCTGCATCATGTGTTAAGTAGTCCTCAATATCACTACAAACTGTCTCATCATTACTATAAAAACTACTTATATCAGAGTCACTGTCATTTTCAACATTTTTTTCTTCATTTGTTTTTTTGTCATCCAATACATCAGTATTTGCTTCTTCATCAACATCTTTAAGTTCATCTGGGATTTCAATATCATCCAGTTTTTTAATATCGTTTTCATTATCAAATTGTAAACCTACTCTAATTTTAGCAAAGTCTTGAGCTATTAATAATTTGTTAATTGTTAAGGCTGGTGAATCTACCACATCTTTTACTGCATTTAATTCTTCAGTTATCTCATCATTCAATTTTTCAGTTGGTGTTATCTCCTTCTCTTGATTGATAACATCCTTGCTTTCTTTCGGTAGAGGCACTTCAAAACCTTCTGGTGCTACATAGAATGGTAGCTTTCCCCTTTGCCAATCATTCAGTATCATTTTAGCCACTGAGCTTATATCAGGTTCACCCTTTTTTAGTAGTTTTCCAGTTCTTGCAGCAACCTTTTCCAAAAAGTTAGTAGATGTTTCCCATTCATCAACTTTATATGTTTTGACCAGATATTCTTTTCGTACCCTTTTTACAACTTCTTCAATATAATCTTCAGGATTTTGAACCAATTCTACTCTAACAACACCTTTAAGGACCTTTTCTGTATCTGTTTCAGCTGAAGGATAAACAATTCCAGGACAATCAATTAAATATATTCTTCTCATCAATGTAATATATTGCCACACTTTTGTTTCTCCAGCAATAGGAGCTACTTTGCAAACTTTTTTAGCCCTTAAAGTATTGATCACAGAAGATTTACCAACATTTGGATAACCAATGAGACCTACACTGATTTGTTTTTTATCTATATGAAGTTTAGCAAATTGTCGCAATAGATTAATAAGGGATCCTTTACCAAAGGGATGTGTCATAGATGCATGGAAGGCTACTGTTGGATATTCTGCACTCAATACAGCTACCCAACGTTGAGTAACCCAGTTAGGTACTAAATCCACCTTGTTTAAAATAAATATTAGGTGTTTATGGGGTTTCTCTTCTCGAAGAAATTTTTCCACATAAGGACTTCTTGTTCCCAAAGGATCACGAGCATCAAGTATTTGCAGTAGGACATCAGAAGAATCTATGACCTTATAAAGTTCATTCCAAATTCTTCTACTCATACCAGCTCCAAATATCCATTCCCTTTGTCCATCTTTAATTCCAGAATCTTCACGAACCCTATCAATGTCTTTACTTTCATCATACTTTTCAGTATTTTCTTCAATAGCTTTTGAAAGTGTTTGTATATCATTAAATTTAAGGTTTACACGCTTTCTCTGTTTCTTTGGCCCAAAGGTTTTATCAAATCCTTCAGTGTCTAGAAGATGTACTCGAGCATTTTTGGCTCTTTCATTCAATAAAGTTATGGGCAAGTTTGTAGGCTTCATAACAACTTGATAGGGATTTCTAACCGCTGCTCCAAACTCTTCTTGGAATTTCTGTAGAACGTTTTGTGAAATTACTCTAGAATTTCCAAACCACTTTTGATTTGGTTCAACTCGTGCTTGAGTACCTGATGGTAACCAGCCTTGAAATGGTGCAGGTGTCAAAATTTTGCCTGATTTATCTCTCTTTGCTTTAAAATTTCTATACATTTGAAGCCTTTTAATAGTACCTTTGGTACGTGGTTTACCCACTCCTTTTAAACCTTCAGTAGAGCGTTCAGGGTTCATAGAATGTCCAGATTTATTAAATCCTTCTTTCCGGGGAGCACCCGGTGCTGAACGTACTTTACCCATTCTTATACTTTTTTATCACTATATACAACTCAATGTTAAAAAATATAATCAAATGGAGAAAATTACTTATAAAAAGACTATATGAAATGAGGTTAAAATTTAGTATTAACATGCACGCTAAAGTATCTATTCTTGACTTACGTCAACAGCTAACTTCACACTAGAAGCTTTCAATTATTTTGGTAATTTTCTCACGTAATACTCAGCTTAACTTGCTATAAATTCATTTGCACATTAAAATAACCCCAATGTTGTGATTCCACCAATTTTAATAGCTGCACAAATATATTAGCAGATGAAAATATACTATATAAATTAAAAAGTGATTATTACAAATTTTTATTCAAGGCTAACTTCAAGCATATTGATTCTTCTGTTCTTTATTGTACTTTATGGTTGATTTCTACATAGACTTATCTAATAAATCTGTGGTATGATTTTTCTTAAACGAATTTTGGGCTTTTGGAATCATATTTTTAGAAACTTGTCTGCATTATTCTTTAAATAAAGTAAAGCATTAATTATAAAAACTATAGAAGATTTTAACACGATTTGTAAATATGCAAAATTAAACAAAATTGATGTACATCAGCAAATTTTATTAATGGTGCGTTGGCCAAAATTATATATATAGTTTAAACGATACAAATTTGTACAATGGTACAAGTAGAATGCTACTTGGAGGAAAAATAAAACCTCTAAAAACCTAGTATCTAAAGCCATAAACCCTTAATAAAAAAGTTATTGTCAAAATCTATAGGTTACGATTCGGAAACAAAAATTCTTATTATGTGAAATGTCTGATAGAAAAATAAAATAAAAACATTTATTATGAATTCAGTTACTCAAAAAAAATGTCTCATATCTATTTATAAAATAACTATAAGTATAGTGCGTGAAATGCTTCTAAAATGATATGTTATGCTTTTTATTAGAATCGTATTATTGTTAATTGAGACTTGCTGAGTGATGTGTATTAATTTTTGCTGAAATAACCTATATTGTTAAGAAGATATAAACTATCCCGATGCCTTTATGCATCAGAATCTATAAGGCAACATGTATGACATGTTGTCGGAGTTCAGAGTATCAGAGTTTGATTCGTTTGTGGATATATTAAGGTTGACTCCAATTGACCCTCTGGATACGTTTGGTGAAATGTGGTATCCAGTATTTCTTTGGTCTTTGTGCTCGTCTGTAGTAGTTCACACTTGTGCTGCATTAGTTGCATTTGGAACATTAAGAAAACATAAATATGGGAAGTTCTTTCCAGTGCTACTGATTATAATGGGAGTAATGAGCCCAGTGACATCAGGTGTTGCAAGTAGTGCAGCAATTGCCTTTATCTACCGTGCAGCTAATCTAACTATGCCACCAATACATGCAATGATTTGGGGAATTGGACAGACATTATTAGGGGCTGGAATTGGGTTTACAAGAATATTAGCTACTTTATAATAAGTATTGATTATTTCATCATGTACATTTAACATGTCAATTATAAATAAATAACAAAATTACTGTATTTTAAGTAGTTAACATAATGAGGAATGGTGCTAAATTATATTTCAAAATATTTAGCATGTTCATATTTTATGGTGTGGTTATCTAAATACTCATTAAAGATGACTTATAGACATTGCTTACTTACTATGTATATTTTGTCTTAAAATACCTAGATTTGTATATATCGGGTTGTATATGAAATGTTTTTTGTTCAAGATTGGTTTTATGCTTTAGAATATTTACTGAAAATGGTTATTGTTTTACCTAGAAGAAAATACCCACCGATATCTCTAAATTATCAAATATTTGGTGTTACAAAATATGTATTCAAATTAGTTCATAAAACAACATTTGAACATAGTGTGTATTAATATTACTTGTACTTAATCCATTTGTTTCATAACTGTTTTTAAACTTTTCTAGCATGGATAAAACAGTGATATATATCAGTAGATGGTCTGTTTATAGGTATAATATGTGATTATTTCTTAATTGTATGAACTTGGATATCTAAGCAAATAAAGTTTTATAAAAATATGTGCTTATGCCAAGATATTTTTTCTTTATAAGGTCATATGTAAAAAAAAATATTTAAAATGTACAGGTAGAAAATAAATACAGGTAAACAATTTATTAAATCTTCCTAATAAAGTTCTGTTACATTGTGCTTCCATGTCTATAAGTGGTATATCTATTTTGTATTCTTTCTATTTCTTCAATGTCATCATCTGCATTACTATTTTCATTGTTAGAATCATCTAAAGTAAGAGGTAGGACCAAGTTCTGCCTTTGAAATATATCCTAAAACAAAGAGAAATTATATCTTTTTATGGTTGTTAATTATACTGAACAAGAACATTATGAGGCAATAAGACAAATAGCTATTATGAGGATGAAAGACTGATGAAATTATTGTTTAACTCATAATGATTTCGATACCTCTAAGAGTCTAGCGGAAACTGATACATGTAGCCAATTATCAAAAGATTTTAGGAAAACATATTGAAATTTATATTTACAATAGTTTGTTTATATAAAAAAAATGTAGAATGCTAAGAATTTCTTATTATGTTACATTTATATCTATCATAATTACCTCATTCATATCAGACTCCATTCTATTATTAATAGTATTTACATGCTCTTGTAATGATTTTGTCTCAGAAGTAGCATCCTGTAAAGCTAATTTTAAGTCAATTATTTCTTTTCTGGCATTAGATAATAACCTTTCAGTTATTAAAACTTTTTCTGTTAGTTCTCTCTTTTCCGATTCTGATTTACTTTTGGCATTAGTTAAACTTTTAATTTTATTTTCATAAAGTTTTAACTCTGAATCAACATCATCCATATTAGTATTCCTTTGATTAATTTGCATATTTCGACACATCTTTTTTAAATATTGCACATTTTGTTCCAAAACAGATTTTTCTTCAGAGATTAAGTTTATCTCTTGTTCTATTGCACTAATTTTACATGTTAGGGAAGCAATATGAGCTGATTGGTTATCTATTATTCTATCTTTGTCAATTAATTTTTCTTCCAAACATTGTATTTTCGAATTATAGGATTGTAATTGGAGAGATTTAGAAGCTGATTCACTTTCTAGGGAATGATTTGTGTTTTCTAAAATATTAGCTTCAACTGACAAGCTGGCAAATTGTTCGAGCATGTCTGACCTTTCGGCTTCTTTTTGTGAAAGTAGCTCTTCAATTCTTCTTATTTCAGCTACATAGTGCTGTAATTGTTGTTTTAAACCATCTACTTCTTTTTTTGACTTTTCCAGTTCAATTTTTGTAAGTTTAAATGCGCCATTTGCATCAGCTAAGCTATTTTGAATATGCTTATTTTCAATTACAGCTGTATCATACCGTTGAGTCAATCTTAGTATTTCACCATTTAAAAATGCAATTTGAGATTCATAATCAGCTATTTTATGTTCTGAAATTTTGTTTACATTTACTTTACGCTTTAAATCAGAAATTTCATTTTCTAATCTACTTATTTCATATAATTGAGAGTTTATCTTTTGCTCTAGCATGTTAGTAATTTCAGCTTTTTGATCCAATTCTAGAACAAGTTTATCACGTTCTTTGTCCAATATTTTTATGTTTTCAATTAAGTTAGTTTTATCATTTTTGAGCACATATGATTCTGATTGATATTCTTTGCATTGTTTTTCTAAAGCATTAATAGTATCTTTTGCTATACTTAGCTTTTTTTGTGTACACAACAATTCATTTTGTGATTCTGTTGTACTCCTTTCAGTTTCCATTTGGATATTTTTTATTTGACTGGACACAGTTTTTTCTTTAATTAATTCACTTTGTAATTTTTTAATTTGTTCTTTTAAAGTAAAACATTCCTCTCTTAGTCTCTCACTAGATGCTTTACCTGTTCTATGACTCATTTTATAAGAAGAGTTTTCTTCTTCTAACTGCTCTATTTGTTTTTGCTTAAATATTAAGTCTCTTTTGAGTTTATCACATGAATCTAATATGTCTTTATGATGAAAATTGTATTCATGAGTTTCCTTCTTTAAATTCTGAATATCATTGGTCAGTGTGTCAATCTTATTCTTTAACCTATTGTTTTCTTCATTCAAGTAATTGTTGTTTTCTAAATGTTCTTCTTTATTTTTGTACTGGTTTAATTGTTTGCTCAATGCTATATTTTCCTTAGATAATTCACTATTTTCTAAATTTAAATGTCTTATAATATCTTTATAATTATTTTTATTTCCATCTTCCTGAAAAAGTTTGTATTTTTTCAGCTCATCATTTTCTTTCTTCAGCATTAAAATTTTTTGTTCACTCTCACATAACTTGTTATGCAAATCTTTTATAAAAATCTGGTCTGGTTGACCATTAACAGCTTTATCATTTCTTATTTGATGATTAAAGGATTTAATTGTTTCATTGAGTGTCCCTTGTATATCTTCAATATATTTTTCATACTTTTTTCTCTCATCTTCCAATATTTTTTGAAAGTCACTTTTAGAGAGACATTTTGGACTATCACAATTATTTTCTTTGAGTTCATATTGTTTTAAGTTATTGGTTTGTGATAATGATATAATTTTATTCTGCAAATTTTTGTTCAAATCCATTAAATCTTGGATTTCTTTTTGCAATGTACTATCTTCATATGCAAGATGTCTATCATTTGCTAATTCTTGTTTTGTTTTATCTGATAATTTTCTCTCTAACTTTGAATTTTTATCCAACAAGCTTTCTACTTTGGATTGAAGGAAAGTTATTTCATTAGTCAATTCAGCAAGCCTTTTATTACAATCATCTTCTACTTTCAATGCTAGCGAATCCATATTTTGTAACTCATTTTTTAGAGCTTTATTTTTATCTGCAAGATCTAATGCTCTTATCATTGCTTCATGTTGTTTTTCAAGACTAGTTTCTAGTTCTTTTTTTAAAATATCATTACAATCGTCTAGTTCTTTTATATGCTTGGTTAACTGCACAACTTTACTGTCTGATTTTTCATCATAAAAATCTTTTGTTATTGCAGCTAGTGGTCTGCCTCCCTCTAACAGTATTTTAAGCCTTATTATTTCATTGTCTCTATGTTCTATTTGATTTTTAAGTAAGATTAATTCATCATTATATGAGTCTACTTTTTCTTCTAGGCATTTAATAGTTCTTTGTCTGTCTGTCATATCTTTCTCTAAATTACTATTTTTGTCGTAACATATACAAGCTTTTGACGGAGAATTGTCTCCAGCGTCTTTTCTTTTACTACGATTTCGACTGCTAAGTGTTTCAGTGCATAATCCTCTTAAACTTAAATCTCTTACATCATGTTGAAGCTTACTAATCAAGTTATCTTTTTTTATCAAATCTTCAGTAAGCACTTTTATTTTCCTCTGACTTTCTCTCATCAACCTAAAATGATCATCTTTTAAAGTTAAAATATCATGATGTAGTTGATTATTCTCCTGAATAAGTTTGGTATTATCACATTTGTAAGGTTCTAATTGTGATAGTAAAGAATCACGCTGTAGAATTGCTTCTTTGGATATATTCATATAATGTTGTAAGCTTCTTGTAGTTTGTAGTAAATCTCCTAATATACATTCAACCAAGTTAACTGCATCTACTGGTAAAGTATTAGAATACCCAAGCTCTTCAAGTTTCCGTTTTAAATTATAAAAGGATTCGCCCATATTGATAAGTAAATATTATTTAGTTAGTGATCATGCCATTATATTATCGGTCATTTATCACTTCTTTTTAGTTTGGGATATTGAAAATAATTAATATAATTTTTGTTTACAACTCATCGTTTGGTTATTCAAATTTTATCTATACTTTAAAAAAGCTTGTGTCATAGCAATTCCACATCAGTAATACTCTGTGGTACAAAACATAATTTTTGGAAATTTTAAACTATGAAGCATTCCATAGATACAACATTCGTATTCTATGTCCAAGTTTCGTTAAACCAAGTGCAAAGTAACTGATAGGAAACAGTTTAATTTTGTATGTAATTGGCAATGGGTTACTAAAATATGATGCTATAAATCTACATACATACGGATATAGCTACAAAACATTTATAAAAAAAGAAAAAATATATGTCTTCATGTCACAGAAGAAGACAAAGGCTAAATTTGGACTAGCAACACTATTTAATGTCACTGGATCGTTTCAGATATCTGTATTTCCAGTTAGACTCCTGCGGGAGAAGGCTTATTTTACAGATTTTCAAACTAATTCCAACATTAAAAATGTCTGAGAAACATTTGGAGAAAGGTAACTATGTTTATCTAAATATCGAATCTAACCCAAAAAATTTATTAATATAATATTGAGTCAATGCTATTTATTAAGTGACATTCATTTCACACAAATATTTATCTATACATAAATATTTTATCTTAAATACACCTATTTAAATGTCATTTGATTATTTTATTTTCCTGTTGCAGGAGATGCTTTACCACCATACAGTGGGAAATTACGTCTGTTTGCTATGAGATTTTGTCCATTTGCAGAAAGAACTATTTTAGTTTTAAATGCTAAAAAATTACAATATGACTTAATTCATATTAATCTGGATAATAAACCAGATTGGATTTTCAGCTTTAATCCTAAGGGTAAGTATTTATGACAAAAAATATAACTAGCATAGGCTAGTTATAACATTTTATAACAAGTTAGTTTTATTGTGATGTTGTTATTACACATTTCTACAGAAAAGAATCTAAATAAATACTACATACATAATGCTCTTTTGATTTAAGGTGCAGTTCCAGTTTTGGAATATGAAGAAGGCAAAGCTATATTTGACAGTAGCATTATCAATGCCTATCTTGATGAAAAATATCCTGATCCACCCCTGCAGTCATCTGATCCACTCCAAAAGGCACACGATAAGTTAGTTGTGGAGCATCTATCTACTGTTAGTATTTTTTAAGCTAATTATTTAACCTTCCAAATATGATCTGATTTGAATTAATAGACTTTGAAAATAAATATTATTGAACATGTAGTTTCATACATTTTGTTGTAACTTTAAAACAAGAATGTAATCAAGTTAACAATACTGTCACAATGAAACTAGACCTCTTATTTTAGATGTTCAAATGAGTGATCCTTTTTGTCTGATTCCATGCATGTTTTTTTTAATTTGGTTTTGTATATTGTTTTATATGCAATTTTTATCAATCTGGAAGTAGTATTACTATAAAAATTAACTATTAATAATTGTATCTAGTATTTTCTTCTCCTCCTTGTAGATGTTCACTAAAGTCAAATATTCAAGAAATTATAGAGACAATTTATAGTGAACTTAATATACTTAAGCATTTATTAATTTTAGGCCCACTCAGCATATTATATAGCAGCTTTTAATGCTCAAGGTATAACTTTTGAGACTTTATATACCTATCATCATGGTTTAGAAGTATTGCAAAAGGAAATAGAGTCAAGAGGTACACAATTTCTAGCTGGAGAGAAGCCTGGTCTGGTTGATTATACAGTGTGGCCATTTTTGGAAAGATTTTTGTCTCTTCAACATTTAGGCAAACCGGAATTTGCTATAACTGAAGACAAATATTCTGTGTTGGTAAGCAATTAATTAACAGATATAACAGTAATAAATATTAAGGTTATCAATAAATAAAATAATATATTACTATATGCTCTATAGGTGTTCTATCTTTATTTCTATTAATTATTTTTACAGTTGAAATACATGGAAGCAATGAAGAATGACCCTGCTGTTAAGGTTTATGCATTAGCTCCAGAAACCCATGCAAAATATATTGAATCTAGGGTTAAAGGAAATACAGACTACAACATGCTTGACACTAGCGATGTCTGCTGCTTCCGCCCTCGGAAGAAGAAGGAATAAATAAAAATATTATGTCCATAAAAAAGATAAATATTTTGTCATATTTTCCAATTTTTGTTAATGCAATGATGCAATAAAGAACAATATTAAATATATCATATATTAGTTATTATTTGCAGGGAACGCGTCGTTTTATATTTAAAAAAACTGTATATATCAGGTTTTATCTGTAAAATCAGTAATAATAAGTTGTAAACAATTTTGTTTTGCAGTACTAATTATTAAATAAGGTTTTTAAACCCATTCTTGTGCAAGTACAACATTCAAAATTTGTTTTTTATATTTCTAAAACAAGGAAATCTGTGAAATGTAAGCCAGTCTTGAAAAGAAGAACTAAGAGATAATTTTTTTTAATGGTTTTTTAAAATACATAAGTATATTATTTTTATCACTCAAAAACTGCTAATTGAGTCATCTCGGGATCGATATATTCATCCAATTATAAAAAATATTTATTGAAATAAAAGAAAGAGATGGTCAATTGATTTCAGCTTTGACCAAAAACATGAACTACTGTTAGTTCGATGGAATGATAATTCTGTGGTGAATGTGGCTACTAATAACGCCAAAATTTTACCATTGGTTACAGTAAAACGTTATAGCAGATTATAATAAAAATATGGAAGGCGTCGGTCTCCATAATAATAGAATTTCCAATTATAAGATTCAAGTAAGAGGGAAAAATTGGTGGTGTTCATTGTTCATCAATTTGATAGTGTTTTAGTAAACTCGTGGAATATTTACAATTTGGCAAAACTATGAGTAAATTAGAATTTAAATCTTACGTTGTTCTAAGTTTGATGAAAATCGAAGAAACCCAACTTGCAGACAATTCTCACTTTTTGGTTTATTCTATTAGAAATTTAGGAAGACCATACACAAACGCATTACCTTCCAATATTCGCTTTGATAATATTGGTCAAATCATAGAGGAGCGCGAAAATAAACGTCGAAGATGTAGACAGTGTAGAAGTTCTGCAATTTATATGTGTAAAAAATGTCTATCATCATGCTGATTGTTTTAAATTAGCGTAAGTGAAATATTTTAAATGTATTTTTATGACTTACTTATAAGATATAAGTTCAGTAATCCCAACGTTGCGTAAACGCAACATTTGACGGAATGAAAAATAATTAACAATATGTTTTTTTAATGATTTTTTCTTTTTATGTATTTATAAATGTAATAAACAATAAAAACATAAAATATGCATTTATTAACTCACAAGGGATTAACTCCCAATTTAAGAAATTTTATATCAATAAAACACGACATTTACAAAAATAACTATAGAGAATCGAACAAAAACATAAGTTTAATCTAGATATTGTAAACGTTAAATTATTAACAGACGATCGAATTTGGTACAAGATGGACAGCGACGTTATCGGTGCGGCAACGGTTATGCCGCCATAAACATGACGAAAAAAAGAAAACAGTAGGACAAAATATATTTAAAAACTCGTGATGAATTCAGTCACATTAAGTTAATAAAATCGCTTGTTTGCAAAGACATTCGTATATACTTGCGACTAGATCACGAAATCTTTGAGGAACTCTTAATCTCGAAAACTGATACTGTGATGAGAAAAGCTGTCGCTGCCGAACAGCGACTTATTGCAACATTAAAATATTTTATATAAGAAAGAGAATTTAGTGAGCTAAAATTCAATATTAAAAGTAATCGATCGCTAAGTGTCGTGCGTTTGTCCGATCCGATCGAACAGACGCGCGGATCGGTACGGAGAGGACCAAACTCGTTGCGCAACCATCAAACCTTCGAACACGAAATAATAATAATTATGTTCGTCGGACAACATAATGTTTGGTCTTGCTCTAGCTCTATCGTCTGTTATTACTTTAAAATATAGATAATTTTTCTAATGTCAAGTAGTCAAATACTCTTAATCCATTGTGTATTGACAATTGACGTTAGTGTGTATTATTAAGAATTCAAAACTGAAAGTTTTAATGTATTTTTCATTACCATACCGACTATTATTTCTCCTAAAAATCTTATAAACAATTTAAGATTATTCATTAAAAATGCAATAGAAAATAAGTTTAAGGCAATAAGAAAGTAATAGCTGTTGTTTCGTGTCTAGGATTGTTTTACTTTTCGATGGCTGCATAATAGTTTTGAGAACGTAAACACAATGAACCCATATAAAGATTTGGAAGATAATTCATTTGGTACTGCAGCACATCTTGCTTATGAAGACATCGCTACAAAGTTGTTGAAAGACCATTTCTTTTTGACTGCTTTAGAATTACACACGGAGTTAGTTGAAAGTGGAAAAGAACTTCCGCAGTTGCGAGAATTCTTTTCAAATCCTGGGAATTTTGAACAACATGTATCAAGAGCATCAGAAATGGGTACTATGCGTAAGTATATAATTATACATAGCATAAAATAGATAAATTATTTGTTTATCTTATAAATATATTTGTAAACTTCTCATAGTTCTATACTGAACTTATACCAGTGATATCAAAAAATATATATAATAAATTAGATAAATTATTTGTTTATATTATAATATATTTGTAAAATTTTGTACAGCTCTGTTTTAAATTTATTTAAACCAGGGATATCAAAATATATATATATATATAATAATATAATTTTAAATAAATTTTAGATCGTACACCCAGCTTAGCTACACTTGATTCCTTCGATACTGCAAGATATTCTGAGGATGGAGGGGGAGATAGAGCAGGAAGTGGAGGTGACATTGCTGTTCTTGAATTTGAGTTGCGGAAAGCAAAGGAGACAATTAATTCATTAAGAGCTAACCTTACTCAGTTTGCTGGTTGGTATATGAAAATTGTTAATGCTTCAAGTTTACAACTATATGATATATTAATATGCTATTTTTGTTTTAATTTTAAATTGTGGACATAATCTTTATTTACGATAACCGTATCTATTTTAAAATACTCAAAATATACTTTTTCAGATGGTGAATCAACCTTAGATAAAAATGTTAAAGACAACCTAAATCAGAAATCTCTTAAGCCACATGAGAAAAGAGCTCTTAACTTTTTGATAAATGAATACTTGCTACTCCAAGATTACAAATTGACAAGCATAACCTTTTCTGATGAAAATCCTGTTCAGGTATGTATCTATGATTAGGATATTGTAATTTAGAAGTATAATTTAGCTCAATGAGAATATTATATAAATTTTAAATAATCTTTAAATATGAACCAAATTTTTGAGATCACTTAAAAAATTTATTTTAACAAAATTTGTAATAGGAATTTGAGGATTGGGATGATGTTGGCCTAAACATGCCTAGACCACCTGGTTTAATATCATTATTTAGGGGGAATAATACATTAGTGAATGCTCCTAAGTGTGATGCTTTCACACAGAGTGAGAGTGATTATTGGTCTGATGCTGAATGTCAGACAGAAGGTGATGATAATATTTGTGTTAGCTGTCAAACATCATTAGAAAATGACACAGACTGGAATCATGAGGTAAATTTAATATTTACATAATTATCTTAATACATCTTAAAAAAAATGACACGTCTACTGGCTGACTATTCATTTAGTTAGTATTATTTTTTGTACCTATTAAATTGTATTGAGTTATTTAAAACCAGATTATTTAAAAGTAATCAACTTACGAATATAATTTACAGCTACTAATACAAGCAGAGGAAATTAATTTATTGAAACAAAAAGTTATTTCATTGGAAATGGAAAAGTTGAACTTTCAAAAATTATATGACGCTGCTGTTGTGAGCCTTAATTCTCTCACAAGTCCAATGTCAGAAAAACAAAGTCTAGAACTTCAAATTCCCACGGCAAAACTTAATTTGGTTAGGGGTGAAAGTGACGAGCAGAAACCTATCACTTGTATGGCAGCTGAGAACCATTATGGAAGCAGTAACTCCACACATAGCGCAACCCCAGAACAATTTGAAATTATTGAAAATGAAAAACCTTCCTTAATGTAAGTTTATAATGTATAATTCTTTACGGTTATGGTTATATTTGTTTATGGTATGGTTCAACATACTGGTTTATAATATGAACAATTCAATGTAACATTTAGCCTTTATATATTTTGTGTCTGTAATTTTTCTTGGAGCTACAGACTTCTAGGGCTTGTTATTAATAACCCATTAAAATATTTGGTTTTACTCACGACAAAACTAGAGTAAAAGAATTTCTTCGCTACTACTAAACAGATTCTTTGTGACAACGAATTATATAATTTTTTTTTATAAAATCGGTGGCAAACGAACAGGAGACTCACCTAGGCCAAGCACTCCTCCGCCCATGTACACCCCCAGCCCTTGCAGTATTACAATGTAATATAATTCTTTGAATAGGATTAAGAAAGATGGTTTTAATACAAGTTCATTCGAGCCGTCGCCTGTTGAAAACAATGGAAGAAGCTGTCCGACCCGTAGAGGCAGCGTGAACACACTCGACGATTCGCTCAGTATGAACGATGCGGAGTGGACGCGGCTGAATTACGATTACAACGTCGCTGACAGTTGTAAAGGCATGTGGATTGACAGGTGAGAACTAAGAAGCGGCCCTAAATCTTTTTATGTATCTACCATTTAACCTAGCCAGTTTAATTAAAATATATCTAAACTACATGTTGTTAAACATAAACTGATACATGTTGATTGTATAGTATATTAACATTTCAAAAGAATATTTCTTTTAATCTTTGGCAATTTTTTATATTATGAATAATTATATATAAATAAAATATTTAGGATTTCAAGCTTTTATAGTACTAACGTAATGTGTAAAGAGGTTTAAATGTTTCAAGTTACACAATTAACTTTTATGCTCTTGCACATGTCAAATAAGTATACTTTAAGCCCACTTTTCACATACATTCAAGGTACATATTCATATAAGTTCAGTAGATTGTTGGCATTGTTGTATAGTCAGGCTACCACTTGTTGTAAATTAACCCAATTAATTTACTTAACAACAAAAGTATTTTAATACAAAATTATATATATATTATAAATTGAAATACTTAAAGAGTATGGAAGATATTGATGTGTTGATTATATGTAAAGAGAACACCGCCGCCCATAGGCAACCTCGCCACAAACCGCGCATTGGTGTGTTGTCGGCTTGCTTTTACGCCGCAAAGTGAGTATTCTGTGAGCCCGTGGTATCACTTCGGACAAGCCGACCAAATGAGTGCGTCAGCATATGCTTCAGCATGGCTCTTCCACAGGTGCGACAGTATTAATACACTCGCCAGCCACTGAAGCCCTTCCAGAGAACGAATAAATTAATATTTATAATTCTCCGAACTGAGATTGGAACCCGATACCTCTTGCTTCATGGTACACTTTTAAAACCATTAAGCTACGAGGCTCTGAAATATAAAAACTGTATGCTGTCATGTTAATATTTCCACAGTGGAATTCCAAATAACTTGAAAGAATCTCTAATGAATTGGTGCAACGAGTCTTTAGAATCGAATGAACCGCTCTCCAACGATCTACTCACGGAGTTGGTAAACAGTGAGAAACCAGTGATGTTGCCAGCACTCTTACAACTTGTTGCTGATACATTACCAAGGGTACGTAACCATTGCTTTATTACCATAATAATAATATATAAACATGCACTATAACTATTGTAGTATATTTTATACAGTTTTACTTCATGATATACATATACCTCAGGCTTGTTTTAATGTTCTTCCTCATATAATATGGGGATATTGAAAAGAGAAAGCTAAAGTAGTCCCATTTATCGACGTTATATGGTGAATGCTCCGTAGCACTGGCTGTCTACCCTAATCCGCTACTACCCACTAATTCAAGTAAATTCACGTTCTTTATATATTAGAATAATATATTTTCATTAATTTCATCAATAGATTGTCCATTGGCGGCGGTGATATGATAAGATCATATAGGACACCCCCCTCACACTTGCTCCGTTGTGAGTTAAACCATTAAACAAAATATATTACAAGGGATAAACCACGACTTTTACCCGCTTTCAGATTTTACCGCACATACTGATAGGTCGAAGAAGTGAGTCCGCAGCGCTGTTGTCTGCGGCGATAATTCTTTTACCACCCGCAGATGTGCGACGGGCGAAACTGCTTCACACCTTGCTCACACTGTTCAAAAAACCGGAACCGCCTGACGCCAAGATCATTTGTGAAGGTATGTCTTACTGGCTTTTTGGGTGACGTGCGTGATAAACTATTTGGCCAATGTTTGGAGACTGGTGAATGTGTCGTTTATGTTTTTTTAATGGAAATAGTGGCAAACGAGCAGAAGAAAGGGTAACTTCCTAGGGTAAGTGGTCCGCCGCCTATGGACACCCTCATCCCTTGCAGAGCCGCGGGTGCGTTGCCGGCCTTTCAGGTATTTGTACGCTCTTGATGGTCATGTAAGCATAAAACGCTACTTAATCTAGTAATAAAATTATTATCATTCTAATTGTTTTTTACATAAATAGTTGTAATAGGTTTATTTGTATACAATCTATTTTTTTATTTTCAGCCGCATGTCTCATAGTAAAGTGGGGTGGTAGCGGTGAAGTACTATCCTCAATAGCTGAGTTGTTAGCCTCCAGATCGACAGAACGCCGTGTATTGGCGAGTCAAATATGTTTGGCCATCGCTCCCTATGTCCCCATAGAGCTTTGCACCTCCCTGCTGCTCAGCCTAGTAGTACTTATGTGTGAATCCAGCGAAGTTGAGATACGTGTGTTGGGTTTAAAAGCGGCCTCCTTAATTTGTCCTATATCGGAACATAAGTATGCTCAGCTGGAGAATATATTGTTCAGTTTTGTGAAGGATCCAGTGGATGCAATAGTGAAAGATACGGTTAAGGTGTATGTGCCGGTGTTAGCCAGGACTGCGTTGATAGCTGGTGAGTTCGTAGATGTTTATTTCACTCAGCATGAATAATCAGCGTGAAATGGTACTTGAAATTATGCCGCTTAGCGGTGTAATAAAATCCGCAACACAACTGCGCGGACTGTGGCGAGGTTGCTCATGAGCGGCGGTGTTCTTTTACCATATAGGAGACCCACCTGCTCCATTGTCGGTTATACCATAAAAAGCATATATTTTATCGTATTTAGTTTTAAAACGATGACAATAATGGTTTTCATGCATGTAATCAAATTTAATCCCTTTGCCGAGTCGTGATAGATACTACCAATATTCAACGGTACTGTATGTTATATTATAACGGTCTCCTTATGATCCATATGGTTAGCGAAGTTTTTTTATGTCATAATTAAGTCCTTTGACTTCGAAGGACTTCATTTATTACGTTTCTTACATGTACACTAAATTGCATTTGGTAATATTTATTTAGTTATTATATATTGTTTTAGGTAAATTCTCGTCGTCGCTACACAGCCGTATAATGTCGAATTTAATAAAAGCAACGAACGATAGCGAATGGAAGGACGTGTTGCTTTATTTAGAGATACTAAGGTCTTTAGTATTAGCGGAACTGGTGTATGTGATGAATGTACAAATAGTGAAAGATGTAGATAAAATGGACTGTGATAATTTGCAAGAGGTGTTGTTGTGCGAGCAGGACAGCTTTATGGATGTGCAGTGGTATGTGAGCGAGAGGGATCCAAAGGTCTTGCTGATGGCCGTCAATACGCTTTTGAAAGACTCCGATGTCAGATGGCCCGAACTAGTGTGGTTTGTCAATGCGTAAGTGTTTTATTTTAGCTATTATTAGAAGCCCTGCCACTGTTAAATCCTCTATTCAGAATATTTGTACTTTTACTGTGTTTCGCTGAGTGAGTGTGGATATCGGAGTCCTTTGAAATTATACCCTTAAATCGGCGTAAAAAGCCGGTAATACAACCAAAGCGCGGATTGTGGCGCGATTGTTCATGGGCGACGTTGCTCGCTATACCATAAAATTTTTATTTATTATATTACTTATTATGTTATGTATAAGATTATATTGTTAAAAGATAATTTTCTTACTTCAGTGTGAAGCAACTGTTGGAAATTACGACATCGAGCCAAATACTCAGCCACGCAGCAATCTATGAAGTTTTAATAAGTCTATTCAATAGTTACGCCCACAATTTCGGTGTTCACTTCACACGTGAGATTTTGAAGCCCATATTTTTTGATATAATCAGCGATATGGAAATGAAATTGGAAAAATTGCATACAATCAATGTGGAAAGCACAATTTTTGTTGGCATTTATTTGGTAACGATTTTGGCTGCGGTGGAAGAGGCTTCGAGGCAAGCGGAATTTTTACAGAAGTAAGTGTTCTTTATAATACTATAGAGTGATGATCCATCTATATTCTTTACGATCTTTTGATTTGTAATTAACACGCCTAGACTTTTAATATTGCATTCAATGTTACAAATTCATTCGTAACTCGATTTAAAAAAAAAACATTTAATTGTTCATAAAATTCTAACCAACTATAAAAAAAATATCTTTGGATAATTAATAGTGTTAACTATACTCATTTAGTTAAATAAAGAAAAAATGAATTTGATACATTACAATTTCTACGTTTTTTTGAAGACAGTTGAGTCAAGCTCAAAATTAGTTGAGTTGTAATCATAATTGGCGTTGATTTTATAATGCATCGATTAAGTAAGTTTATATTAATTAATCAGATTACCAATGGAAATGAATCGTTCAAAAGGAAATTTCGTTGTCCACTTGTTCTAGCAGAGTTTTCGAATACTAAATTATGTTTTTACAAGGATACAGTTTAATTTCAGATGGATCACATATAGCAGCATACGAAATCTCCCAACCAAAATCCTATCGATACCGCTTAAATGGCTCACCAAATTTAGGCCAGATGTCCTTGACTTTTATCTGCAGTGCCTTCGAGACTGTAAGTAACAAATAGATCTAGATGAGAACTTAACTAAATCTGTCCATAAGTGTTTTATTTTATTAATTAGTTTTTATTTAGTTTTAGTTGTTATTTAAATTAGTTTTGCTTGTATAAAATATTATTAGAGCATGAAACGGTAATTGTACTATGTTTCGCAGAGTGAGTATATCGAAGGCCCTTAAAAACGCTGCTTAAGTGGCGTAAAAAGCCTTCAACACAAACAAAGCGCGGACTGAGGAACGGTTGTGTACGGGTTGAACGGGCGGCGGTGTTCTCTTACCGTATTAGAGACCCACCTGCTTCTATGTCCGATATACTATAAAAAAACAATTGTCTCAGTGTGTCTACTCCTTGGTATTGAACTTCATAACCGGATTGCCGATGAATGAACTAGTCTGCGACTGTTATGGCCGTACCATAAACTAACTTTCCTATTGTAAAAATTACTATTTTATTTAACTGTGTGTCTAATAAATTGATTAATAGTTTTAGCGAAGAGTAGTGCTGGAATACGCGTGTACACGGCGTCATTATTTAGCGATCTCCTCAATAGCAGCCAGGTCAGCGACACCTGTCTCGAAACGCGTTTGTTGCCGATAATCGCATCTTTATTACACGACGATGATACGTGAGTATATATTTATAACCACCCAAGATGAAAAATAATAATGATACCTTCGCTTTTGTGCTTAATAAAATGTTTGTATTGGGCAATAGCAAAGCAACTCATATACAGAATCATCTCAATGATTCTGTATCCGGTAATTTATTAAATTTAAGAGATTTATTGGGCAAGATTGTAGCTAGTTTTTTTAACTGGCACCATGTCAAGTTGTCTCTGATTCTGCACAGGCAACGATTGTATGCGTGATGGACACATACTTCGTACATACTGTGTCCGTATTGACCGAGTCTCATGAAATTTTGCGTTTTTATTGGGTAGGTCTGAGAATCGCACATTGTTTTTATCCCCCTATATGTTAAGGGTAGCCTATTTTTTTATTTCTGAGTTTTTTATGATGCAGCATTGAAAAATACATAGAACCTTAAGTTTCCACCTTCTATTTTCTACGATGTTAATATGGATATTATATGTCCTTGATAATTAATATATGTAGCAAAATAATGTTTGCCCGATTCAGCTAGTGATTTATAAATAACAGTGAACTTTATAACCTTCCAGATCAGTACGAGAGGCAGCTATAATGGCTTGGGGTAGCGTCGCGCGTAGCTGCGTTGTTCGCGGCCTATCAGAAAGCAGTGCGTCCGTACATTCGCTATGCTGGTCTCCGTTTGAAGAGCTCCTTAACTCTCGGCCGTTAACGAGCCGTGAAATCGCGAAGGCGGCGGAAGCTTTGACGCTCTTAGTGCTGCCGACTGTGGAGAGTCATGCTGTTTCGGAAAAAGGTGCAAACTTTTCTCTTAGAATATATGATTTTTTATTGTATAGCGGAGAACTGTTTAATGGTAAGAGAATACCGCCGCCCATGGATAACTGCGCCATAGTCCGCGCATTAGTTCTGTTTCCGGCTTTTTACTCCACTTACGCAACATTTTTTCAGGGCATCCGATATCCTCACTCACTCATCGAAACACAGTAGAAAATAGAATTATTTACCTAATAGAGCATAATGTATTTTTTTAATCTATTATGATCAAAGGCTATTTTTTTTAAATACACAGTTCTACTATTACAATAGTATGTAATTTACGGGTTATATCGCAATAAATGATAATCTTTTTTATATTTGTTTTGACCTTTCGTTATGGGATTATAGGTAGTTTTCTTCTTTAACATATAAATAAAATGAGTTACATTTTACTAACAGAAGCTTCTAAATGTGTACGCTAAAGCGAAATAAGTATATAATGTAATGTTTTTGTTACTATTTCTTCAAAATACATAAGCGCCGATGCACTTTTAATATGAATACCTTTGTCTTTCAGCCGTATCACTGCTCTGTAGTCTGTGTAACCGTCAGTTATCTGCGGAATGCCTTTCCGCGTTAACTCCTGCCTTGCAGCTCGCAGTGCACCATTGTACGCACCATTCTGCATTGCTACCGGCTTTACGGTATGTATATTTGTATCATCATATAAGCCTGTTGATGTCAATATTTAGTCTATTTTTTTAAATTATACTTTTAATGCACCCGAATTTCCGCGGGTGGGAGGGTGCCTGGCGAATCTGTCATACAGGTGTCGGGCATAGTACAGACTTAAGATCTCAGTTTTTGAGAAATTTGCTAGTATATTTGTTAGTCATGTTTATCGAATTTGTTTGTGCTATAATTATAATATAAATTGTGTTTTTTTGAAAGAAATAAAAACATTTTTGTTATAAAAATATATATTTGTATGATATATAAAATATAAGATTTTCAATTCTAGTTCAATAATTTAACGGCTTAATTTTTAAAACTACATTTGGCTACTTTATATAAGTTCATAGAAGATAGAGAAGAACGTAGAAGACATGTATTAATTAATACACAGCATGATTGTCATGGTTTTTACTCATCAAATGGATATTATTTCCAGCAATCTAGAAGAAACTGTTCAAGCACCATCGCTATCTACATTCAAACCGGCAGTTGAAGCATTACTCAACGTGATGACAAACGAGACCCCAACTCCGTCTCCGCGCCAAGTGTCGAACCTACATACTGCGCAGGAAGTGGGAAGGCGAGTGACGCAAATATTCCAACAGTCAAAGTCCAATATTAATTTACCCAATATATTCAAAAAGAAAACTTAGTACCACTGGATAAATTGCATAAGTTTTCACATTTCAGACAATGTGTAAAGTATTTTTTCCATGTCCACAAAAGTGCTGTCACTGTAGATAAAGATGTGTCAATAAAATGTTATTAAATAAATCGAAATTACGTAAAATAATTGATATATCAAAAAAGGTTTTAGTACCCTGTTTGTCTAGATCTGGGTAGACGAATCAATGGCATGCGACAATATTTGGGGTACGTCGCCGATCATAAAACGTGTGAATAACATTTGAACGTGTTTAAACAAGCGAAAGTTCGATGCTTTGTTTGAAGTTTATTATAATTTAAATAATCAGAACGTCACACGATGGAAGGACGATCTGACAAGGGTCGCGGGCAACCGCTGGATCCACATCGCTCAAGATCGCAGCGGGTGGG
>DWCF01001240.1:0-32528 GCA_018230265.1 Delias oraia
AAAATCAGAAATGAGGTTATCCGCAGCCGAACCAAAGTGATTGACGTTGCCCGCCGTATTAGTAAGTCGAAGTGGCAGTGGGCTGGCCACATCGCTCGACGAACTGACAGCCGATGTGGAAGAAAGGTTCTCGAGTGGCGACCGCGCACCGGAAAGCGCGGAGTGGGGCGTCCCGCCACACGATGGAAAGACGATATAACGAAGCAACCGCTGGATCCAGATCGCTCAAGATCGCAGCGGGTGGGCACTGTGTAAGTGAAGATATCTGAGGCCCATTAAAATGTCGCTTTTGTGTCATAAAAAGCCGGCAACATAACTCTGTTCTCTTACCATATAGAAGACCCACCTGCTCCGTTCACCGCTATAATATAAAAAAAATCTTAAAATAATCATAAATATAGATGACATCTCTCGCTCTATATGATACTTTTAAAATAAATATGGTTTAAGAGTATGTTATATCAACATTTAAAGTAGGGTTAAGCGGTGAATTTAACCGATATTGGTCGTTGCTTTATGTGCGTGATTTAAGTTTAAAGTTACGTTTAATTGTTGAGGTAAAAATTGGAAATATAGCCTCACTTAAATTACCAATTTGCACGTGAAGTGATCCCAATTTTGGTGATAACGCCTTTTAAATTTTGCACGCTTTTGGTGCGTAATTTTTAAATAAACGCTCTTTTAATCTATCATAATTGTAATTGTGTTTCAGTTAAAATGACAATGTATAAGCAAAGGAATTTAAATTTTATCTAAAAAAGTACATTTTAATATTAACTGCTATCGCTGTCAATAGATTCAACCAATGTGCTTATATTATATGAAGAGTAGCGAAATGACGTAAGAAAACTCCATCTTTTGCCGTAGAGTTATCACAAGCAAATCATAGAAATCTCTTACTAACATTAGAATATATTAATAAAGATTTGAATGTTACCATTGGCTCTAATAATGCAAACAAACACACACCATACTCATAATAGCCAAGTTATTGTGTAGTTAAATAAAAGTATGCACAAATGTCGCTTTACTTTATCTATCTAACATACACTAATATTATAAAGAGGTATAGTTTCTGTTATTGTGACGTTATGGAGGGTAATCTAAAAAAATACCTAATTAAAATTAAAAGGTTTTTTTATTAGTCAGATTTTCATAGAGGAAAACCGTTGTAACAACGCTGTCTCAACGATGAGAGGTTATGAGTAGTACCGATATCCGGCCACTCAGGCGGCCCGCGTTCCCGCGACAGCCCAAGCCAAGATTTGTGTCTCGCAAAAGACACTTGCGCGCTGTTCGCGGCATAAATGTGATCACGGTGAGCTTACGGACGAGGTTTACCTTAAAGTCCGCGTTAAGCTAAAAAGTACGTATGGCCAACAGCGAGTTAGGCATTTCTAAAAAAAATGATTGAGTTCTAAAGAAAAGTTTTAGTGCTTGACAACGCCTATAAAAAGTCTATGACACTATATATCTCACTCTCATAATTTATATGGCAAAACATTTGTCCTGTAAGCTTTTGTGTTATGCAAGTTATGTGTAATAAAATGTACGTGTAGCAAGAACAATAAGTCTCACGAAGACATCCGTCAGGTCAGGCTGGCACCTTCCCAGATGTTAAGTGCTCCGAACTCGCGTCTAATTGAATTATGACTGGGAGCTAAATCCTAAAGCAATTACCGGAATAGCGTACTGTTTGCACAAAATCACTTCACACACCCGACCCCGCCCGTGACTTGATCATATTTGGACTGTTGAGTATACAATTAATTGGTTTTATCAACTTCAACTCACGGAATATTCAGTGTGAAATGGTAGTTGTATTTGAAACGGTGCTTCTGCGTTTTTTTTCGCCGAGTGAATGAGGATATTGCAGGCCCTTAAAACTGCCACTTAAATGACTTAATAAGTCGGAAACACAACCAATACGCGGAGTGTGCCGGTTGTCCATGGACGGCGGTGTTCTCTTACCATATAGAATACCCATCTGCTTGAATTGAAATTTACCTGATTTTTAAAATTATTTAACGTATTTTACTTTGTAGAAGAGTTGCGAATTGCTTTTTACTGTTACATACGTGATGCTTGTGACGCTTTTTGATGTCATAGAATCTGCTAGTTCAAATATTTTTTTCAAACTTTCTAATTCAACAGAAGGTAGTCAAGAAACAGTAGAAGATACGCGTGAGAGGTGCAATTTTTCAAAGGGCTAAACGGAATGAGTTTCGGCTCGAGCCCCTGGGGATAAACTGAACAAGGGAGGGATATAAGGGACACAAAGAAGTTATTTGCGGTCTTGGGAAACGATTTCAGACTGACGTTGTCAAGGAATTGTATCCTCGTGAACTATGACTGTCATTTATTGTAAAATTGGCCAAGTGTCAGTGCTGGCGGCGCTATACCTTATATTATATAAACTTGTCAATACTGAAGACACGCAAAATTGACTTAGCTGCTTTGAATTTATTTGGGAACATACCGATGTTGAGTATGGCATTTATAAGACGTATGTCCTAAAATTATTAACAAATATGTCTTAGTGAAATTGGTTTAAATATATCATAGCGGTAAATGCACGTCTATAAGGAGAATTAAAACATTTTATAATCATCTTTTTCGTAATCTCTTTTTCTGATTCTTATTTTTGTGTAACGTCACTGTTGTTGTGGAATAAATAAATTAGGATTTTAATATATATATAATACGCAACAAATAAAATAAAAATCCTTTCAACGCGTATAAAGGATAATCCATGTCCGTGTATCTAAGAGAAAATCATAAGCGAAAGCGTGGCTTTTACGTTAGTAGTTGTAGAAACAAAAATTTGAATCTAATACACTATTAATATATTTTTATATTTCACAGAAAATACTAAAAAATAGTTAAATTGATATAATATGCAGTATTCGCCAACTAATGCGTAGTATCAAATCACTATGTACGCTATTATTGTTTTGAAATGCGACAAGTAAACGATATAACTATCAAAGTAGGTGCGCGAGGTAATTTGTCGCTAACTTGACAACAACTCGGCTCGGCTTTGACACAGTTCCACGGCGGGCGGGTCACGTTAAATATAGTTGGTTTGATATGCGAACAACGAATATGAGAATATCTCTTAGAAACATGTAAACATTTTAATACATGAGCAAAGGTATTTATAATCTTTTTGATAAAATTGCACGAACGGCATTTGATATAGAACAAATTTGACACAGTGTATAATTTTAAGGTTTTTGAAATAGATTTTTAAAATCACGTTTCATATATTTTGGCCAAACAACTTTGATTTGTAAAATATTTGGTGTTAAATTAACTATAGATGATTTTGGTCACAGAATACTCAGCGTGAAACGGTACTTGTAATGTGTTTCGCAGAGTGAGGATATCGGATCCCCTTAAAATTGTCGCTTAAGCAACGTAAAAAGCCGGCATCACAACCAATGCGCGGACTGTGGTGCGGTTGTTCATGGGCGACGTTAAAATTCGTTTTTTAGTTCTAATTGTTTATTTTTAACAAAGTCACGTAAACAAGGTTAAATATAATATTAATTTCAGTTTAGTATGGAAGGCAAAGTGTTCGACAGTTAGCAAGTAATTTGTAGTCAACTTAGGAACAAATTGCGACTTGCTATTTAGCTTTGACATACCGGCAATTGCTAAACGGGCGTGTTCATTGACCAACCTCAGCGTGCTGATTAGTATTATATAATACCATATATTATATAATAGTATATATATATATCCCTGTCCGACAGTTGTATTTTAATTTATAATTTATTCGGTCTCTAGAAGTGATTGACAGTGGCCGGGCAAGTGTCTTAACAGTCGCACCCGTGGGAGAGCCATGCTGAAGCATATGCTGACGTACTAATTGGGCCGGCTCGTCCGAAGTGATACCACGGACTCACAGAATACGCAGCGTTACACAGTACTTGTACTGTGTTCTTTTACCATATAGGAGACCCACCTGATCCGTTGTCCGTTGTACTATAAAAAAATTCAAGGCCGCGATGCATTGCCAGCCTTAAAAAGATAGGTATGCTCAAAATGTATGCAGCAATTACAGTTGTCGACTTGGTGTCTCCTATGCCCGCATCATTCGCCTGTATTCATTTTATGGATACCTTCTGACCACTGACCACGGATGACCACGGAATCCGCGTCTCGTTCTATTTTTCCGATTACATAGCTTATGTAATTACAAGATTATATATTACATTGTCTTCCGCGAAAAATCTAAGTTTAATTATCTCATTTTTCAGGCGAAAAACTAATTTATCTCTAATAACTTTTCGTCGACCGTTGCTTTAATTCGAAATTTTTTACTTCTTTTAACTCCGTTACGCTGTTAGCCTGAAAAATCAAGACACAAGCGTTTGTTCAACGTTTAGTAGATGACGGTTTATGAATTCAATTTGTAATGATACAATACCTACAAACTCAGTAAGCAGTAATGGCTAATATTAATTCTACCCTCTAATAGACAATCTATTTAATAAATTTGTTTATATGAAATTTCAATTACTCAGACATAAGTATAGGTAATTGTGTTTTTTTATTTAATGTATAATTCTCTGTTATAGTATTATTTTTCTAAGTCGGTCCACTTAATAGGTGACGTAGTTTTTCGCTATTATTTTCAAAAAAAAATTTGTTTATTTTTCATAGTTTTAAATGTATTTTAACATTTTTGAAAGATACATTTTCATACTTTTAGGTTTGTTGCTTGCATTTATAACGCTACCCATATATAAAACAAAAATTAAAATGGGTTAAAAGATCTCACAACTGTATAATAGCGGGAAACAATAAAATGGGAACCCGCCCGTTTTTTGAGTAGGTTATAAAATATTAACTAAAAGCGATAACATTTTGATAGAAATCCTTCAGTAATACATAATCCGTTGAACTATCGGCTCCCTATATACATATTTTATATCTGAGCCGACCGCTATTTGAATAATCTTTATGCACAATACTTTTAACTTGGTGAGTGATTTAAGGTTGATTAAATCGTTTGACCTAAAAAGCGGTTTAATATCAAACAAATTTTTGAGGAATGAATATTTTAGAAAGTTACACATATAAATAGCGACTTGTTATTCATAAACTTACTAACTCTTTACAAGTCAGAATAGAGACGATAATTAAGTGTTACGAGCAATAGTTACAACACACCCGTGGGAGAGCCATGCTAACGCATTAATTGGGCCGGCTCTTTCGAAGTAATACCAAGTGCTCACAGAATACTCATCGTTAAACGATACTTGTACTGTGTTTCGCAGAGTAAGGATATCGGAGGCCCTTAAAAGTTCCGCTTAAGTGGCGTAAAAAGACGGCAACACTACCAATGTGTGGACTGTGTCGAGGTTGTTCATGAGCGGCGGTCTCTTACCATATAGGAGATCCATCTGGTCCGTTGTCCGCTATGAAATAATAAAAAAAACATTACTTAATCTTACACTTTCCATATCATTTTTGATGAAATCATGTTTGAAACAACACCAAAAAAAATGATTTATAAAACTGATATCTTTAATTGATTTTCTATTTTAATAAGTAATAATATACAAATAAGATATATAAATATAATGTCCTAAATTTAATGTACTTTTTGACCAACGCCAACTTTTCCAAAAAAAATACTTTCATACGTTATATACATGCTATATATATATATATATATATATCACACGAAGGCAGTACAGTTAAACCGTCGAATGAAAAGGTGCCGACAACTTCTACTTATTTCGCCTTTTAACTTTGACATTTTGATAACAGCTAAGTGAGTTTTGCAGATAAGAGTCCCTGTGGTAATAAAATTTCATAAGACTCTAGAAATCTCTACTACGATATAAATAAAAAAGCCATGAATTAGATTCACCTGGATCGATCACGGTCTAAAAAATGTATAATTTATAAATCCTTATTTTTTTAAATTAATTCATTTGTTTTTCATTATTTAATTGTGCTTGTAATTAGATTTTTTTGTATAAATACCTTTTTATCAATATAATAATTGCATAATGAATCAAACTGACAATCAAATATCAATTCTATGTATATAAATGGAAGTTGATGAAAATATTTCTGTAATGTCGTAATAAAATACATCAATTTATTCCTCATACAAATAGGTTTTATATGAGATGTCTTTCAGGTCTGTTAATCGCGTATTAAAGTAAATTTTACTGATGAATATTTAACTGTCACCTGGGCGGGGAAGTAATAAAAGTAGTTGGCGCTGGTGGCTACGATAAGGCACCCTCGTCAAGCCATTGTGTGTTTGTTTGTTCCTCTAATCCGGATCGCGTTACCTCTGTCTCAGAAAGACTTTATTTCCTTGCCTTTTCAAACCGAGTAATGAGTTTTCCGTGTTACATTACCTTTTTCTATTCTTTTTATTCGTTTTTATAAAAATTAACTCGCAACAATAGGTCCTGTATGGGGATTCACTTAAATGTAATGTAATTAACAAAATGAAAATCCTTTGTCTTCTCTTAATTTATTGCCTTTTTTACATTTATTTAAATTTAATAGTTGAAATTATTTACAAAATCTTTACTTGCTTATTTTAAGGGTTTTACTAGCGCCACCAAAATAATTTATAAATATAGTTATTTACGCAAAAATTAAAAAATATTGGATTTTTTTAAATTATTAATAATTTTATTAATAAAAGTGAGTATGTAATACTTTGACGTGAAGCTATTTCATCATAGCTCTTAAATACTTGGACCTATTTTAGGGAGATCTTTTTGTTTGCCGACATAATTAAGAATTTAGTTATGATGTTTTAATTCTTTTGTAAACAATTCAATTTTATTATTGAATAAATATATAATTGTTCAGAGTTTCTATAAAGAAATAAAAGGATTTTATTCGACTAGAAATAATATTCTTTTAGCTCGTGACATAACTGAGATTTATGATCCAAGTGGAAGTTGAGATATTTAATTTCGATTGAAGTGGAACAATAGAGGGGTAAAGTGAGCGGCACTAACAGGAAGACGGGTGTAGCTCAGAGTTCAACTATTGCTCGGAGGCTGCAGGCGATGACAGCGACATAAATCGTTGCGTTCGCATCGCGCGGAATAATACATGCCCTTACTATATCAAATCTATTCCATTTTTAAATTCTAATAACGTTCCTTAAAGTATTTTTTATAGTATAGGACAAGCAGGTGGGTCTTCTATATGGTAAGAGAACATCGCAAGTCATGAACAACCGCACCACGCTACGCGCATGGTTGTGTTGCCGACTTTTTACGCCGCTTAAGTGGCATTTACAAGGTCTTCCGATATCCTCACTCACTCTGCGAAACATATAAGTATCGTTTCACGCTTAGTACTCTGTGTGACCGTGGTGTCACTTCGGACGACCCGCCCCAATTAGTGCGTCAGCATGGTACTCCCACGGGTAAAATATGATAGTAAATGGAATATTAATATTAGAGTTATCATACTTATCTATTTAAAGTTCTGCTTTTTTACTTTTAAATCTAACATTAAAGATCACGCCATACTTGAAGAATCATACAACTCCAACTTCTAAGAGAACTAAAGAAATTGTATTGTATGTACCTATTGTGACTGTTGTGTTAAAAAATATAATTTCTAAATGCCGTATCAATTGTTAGATTCCTTGTAAATGAAATATATTTTGATCCAAAAATGGAATTGTGACAATATGCTATAACATCAATGCACTAGTGGCACTTGAATTTTTCAAATAGTATTTAAAATTTAACCTTAATTAATTTAATGTTTAAGTTCAAAATTTTACATTTTTGTATGTACTTATAAGAATATTGCTTTAATCAAGCTAATTTTAATTGTTATTTTTTTATGTATTTTAAATGAAAAACATTGAACACTTTTTTGTTTTTGTTTATATATTAGATATGTACTATATATCTTATTTCAGATCAATTTCGTCACAAATAAATAAAAAAATCATGTGTATATAAAGATCTATGTTATTATATTACACGAACAATGTATTAATTGCAGCAAACTAACCCAATTCCAACCAAAGTCAGATTATGAACACAATTAAAACAGCCATTAGGACCAATCCGATCAGAACCGAGAAGCGTTCCCCGGACAATATGTAAATGGGAATCGAACGCTCCCGGGTCAAGATTGTACAAATGTCGTCCGTTGTGAAGATATCAGCGGGTAATGGCGGGTGATTCACATAATACGGATGCGATGTCCACGCGAAGGAGACCCGTGACTTGTTATAAATTTACTTACGTTAGCACACACTTACATAGTAAAATCTGTTTACAGTGGAAAATTACTTTAGAAAATTTAGGGATAATCGTCTATGCATGGTTTCTCATCCTTATTTACACTATGCCGCCCTATAAAAATGTTATTTTTCTTACGACGCCCTCCCTCCCGTAACCCACTACTACGGTTATAGAAAAAAACAGTAATAGAAATCCTAATAAGAGGTATGAGAATAACTCCATTATATATTTAATTTTTTTTTATTACAAAATATGTTAATAAAAACAAGAATTTTATATTATTATTAGTTATTTTTTTCATAGTTTAGCGGACAACGGAGCTGGTGAGTCTCCTATATGGTAAGAGAACACCGCGGCCTATCGACAACCGCGCCACAGTCCGCGCATTGTTTGTGTTGCCAGCTTTTTATACCACTTTAACGGCTTTTTAAGGGCATCCGATATCACTCACTCTGGGAAAAACAGTAGGTACAAGTACCGTTTCACGTTGAGTATTCTGTGAGCCCGTGGTGTCACTGCGTACGAGCCGGTCCAATTAGTGCATATGCTTAAGCATGGCTCTTCCACGGGTTTATTAATTGTTACTTGTTTACTGTTAGTAATACGAAGACTGATAATGAAAAGTCTATAGTATTTAATGGCATATTTAAATTAAAAAATATCAAATTCAATCGTCTTGTTAACTTAAAGGCATTAGTTTTGCTATGAAACTGATAAGTAAGTTTTTTTGGAATAAAAATGATTTAATTCATAGTGAATGTGCTTAATAATAAAAAAGTATCAAGAAATTATTTAAAAATATAGGAGTGCTTTATTCAAGAGAAAGATTATGTGGCAGCGATAGTAAGGGGCTTTAGATTATAAAACAATAAAATATCACACATTGCGTTAAAAAAATCCGGATATATTCCCTAACTGTTCATCTCAGATCTGGGCATATGCCTGTACAACAATAACAATTTTGACATTTTTATATAATTTATAAGATTGTCTGTGTGGTCCTATATGAAATAGAGATCATTGACTTTTACACGCACAGTTAATTTATTAATAAAAACAACATATTGCTGGAATTAATCTTACCCAATATTATGTTTACCAATTTCATTGTTTGAACGTGTTCTTGTACAACAATACGACTGAGTTTGAACATCGTTTTATTTAACTTAACAATAACATCGATAGAGGTATCACAAACAATTTCAAACTTGCAAAGCTTTATCTGGGACGGTACAAAACGATTAGCGTTGTAAGATTAATGTCACCGATATCTTCTGAGGCCATCATTCATATTAACGGTTATACGCGAGAGAGCTGGCTAATAGAACGGTAACCTCTTCGCTCATGCAATTATCAGCAAGCATTTATCTACCTTATCGCGTACATATATAACTTATTCTTAAAAAATAACAATATAGATTGTAATACCTCCGTATTTGTTCATGTGACGCGCCAGAGATCTTGGTTAAGAAAATATAAAACACACTAATAAATATTTAGTTTGTGTTAATAGACTAGTTAGACGCAATAATTTTAATGTCTAATTCACTTAACGAAAATTACAAGAATTTACGGAATAAAATATTAATGACAAAAGCCACTCTTTTTTTATTTTATAGCGGACAACGGAGTAGGTGGGTCTCCAATATAGTAAGACAACGCCGCCGTCCATTAACAACCGCGCTACAGTCCGCGCATTGGTCGTGTTGCCGAATTTTTAAACCGCTTAAGTGGCACTTTAAAGGGCCTCCGATATCCTCATTCACTCTGTGAAACACAGTACAAGTACCGTTTCACTTTGAGTATTATGTAAGCTCGTGGTATCACTTCGGACGAGCCAGTTCAATTAGTGCGTCAGTATATGTTTCAACATGGTTCTCCCACTAGTGAAAAAATAATTATTCTATTAATTATAAGAAACACATCTTAATACTAGATAAAAATCAAGTTCGTCTTATAATTTATTGCGATGCACTAATAAATTTAATAGTCTATGTAATTCAAAATATTGGACATAAGATAAACTTTGCATCATATGATAATTTGGGAGATATTTATTCAAGAAAAAATACAAATATTTCCATATCAAATAAATGCCTTCTGTAACATAATCCTTAAAAAGGGTTTTCCGTTCACGGAATATAATCATTCGGCATTTGACCCCATTACAGTACAAATAGGTAAAGTATTTATCAATTTTATATTTGTTTACTCATACCAGATACGTAGCAACATATACAAATCACAGTCCGGACCGGAGATCAGTTTGAAAGTACATAAAAGATCCATATAAACATTCTTACGTGTACACGATTCACTTTATCAACTTAATAAATCTTTGATAAAACATATAAGATTAACTTAACTTTAAATAATAAAAACAAAATGAAATGTAAAAAATCCTTGAGTATATATTTCTATTACACGATTCATATTTAAAGTCAGATGCCAGAGCCCTCCAATGAGCCCGTTGACAGGAGCCGTAGATCCCTGACGGATAGTCTTTTGCCAGAAATATTATTCATATCCTTTTTCCATTATTTATATGATGAAAGCTGTTAGTAAGCCGTAACGCGCCTGTTCGAAGATATCTATCGCAGCTTCAATTTTCCTTTGTTTACAGCCGCTGTGTGCACGGATATTGCGAATAAGTTCACAATCTACATCTTATAAACAATGCCTGGTACATTTTTATTAGATGCGAGATTGCATGCGAATAAAATAACAATAATTACACTTCCTTGCATACTACGTAATTCAATCAAAATGAACATTAGTAGTTAATTTAGTGCCATATATGAAAAACACGAGTTATATCACCTTTAAGTTGATATAATAAAGTTTTATGATATACACCATCATGCGGGCTGTTGTAATAGGACAAGTTATGGTTATTCTGTAATTAAAACAAAGACGTTATGAATTAGATTGCCTTGTATAATCTGAGGTGCTTAACTCGTAATATGGGTAGCCCACATATATCCACTGTTGTTATAAATTATAAATACAACAGAAATTAAAAGCCACACGAAACATGAAAGAATATTTCCATGTTCCGCTTTTAAGCTTTGACCACAAACAAAAATAAGGTCGTAGATGTAAGATATTAAATTAACATTTCGGTTAAGTTTGATTATAAATGGTATAACATCAAAGAGTTGGAGCACCTACCTACGCATTGCGATTCATACATACGTCGGAATTTCTTTGATCTGTCCCACTGTTTTTGGGAGTTGTAAAAATTAATAATTTTCCTTTGATAAGTCTGAGTTATTTCGAAAGTTGTTTTTTATTTTTTATGGAAACTGTGGCAAATAAACAGGAGGCTTATTTAAGATAAACGGTTCTCCGCCCATGAAAACCCCATGCCTTTGTAGAACCGCGGGTACATTGCTGATATATCAGGGATCATAAATCAGTGATATAGCTACGCTCTTTTTTTATGGTATAGCGGACAACAGAGGAAGTGGGTCTCCTATACGGTAAAACAGCACCACCGCCTATGCAACCGCGCCACAGTTCCCGTGGTTGTGTTGCCGAATTTATACGCTTTTATTTGTAGGTACACAAGTCGTATTGGTATGCTTTTTTAATTTATAAAATATTATATTTTATATATGATTAATAAGCGACGTTGAATTTTTAATGAATACGATAAATGTTCATATAATTCATTTTAATTCATTACCTTTCAAAATTGGTTTTCTTAAAATAAATCTATTAAAAAAATAATTTTATATAAATAGATATAACTTTATATCTACTATAGTCAGTTTTTAACTATTTTTCACTTTTAGTACTAGTAATGCATCACTCAAAACAAAATATAATGTTACATTTTAGTTTTTAATTTTTATAAAATCTTATTTAAATCCGCAACTGAACCCGGTACCCATAGCGTCACGAAATCGTCCATTCACCGAGCTCTTAAAATTAAAAAAAGATTAAATTAATTAATATTTATATTTTTGAATTTTCATTCCTTGTACATTTTTTTAAGAAAAAATACTCGTAACGAAGCTGGCCATTAAAATACATCATAAAGTATGTTTTAATGAATACGCAATTGACAAGCAGAAATAGGTCATGAGGCACGCACAGCCTTCAAGCGACTTTATAAAAATAAAGCCTTAATAAGCACCGGTTATTCTACACACGAGCTCTTGACCCGCGGATGGGTTCCATATAGAAAACAATTCGCGGAAGATCGCTCCAATTTGCGTTACCATAAACGTAGACTCGCCCCTTACGTTTGGAAAAAATATTATTTGGGTTTGAATAGGGTTTAATATCTCCGATATTAATATGAAATCATTTTTCTATATGGTATTTAAAATACCTCTTTAAAACCTTCAACTACATCGCACTCATTTCCAAGGAAATAGTACTTTTAAAATAATACATATTTGGAGAATTTGTTATCTTTGGAGAATTATATATGTATGATAAAATACATTTTTATTGAGACGGTAGTATTGCAATATATATAGAAAAATCAACGAATCAAAACTAATTCTCTACTTGGCATTTGATTAGGAGTTCGCCTGTTTAATTTTTGATTCTATTCAACTACCTAACTTCTTAACCGATCAATAGGCCGACTTTTAAAAGTAATAAATGGAAATGAAATGAGTATTTTCGTGTATTACTTTCTAAAGGTAAATTAAAAGTATAAGCTATAGTTCATTTCTTTATTAAGTTCTGTCGCTTTTACTTATTAGAATTGTTACACGTTTAATGATTATAGCAATTTATTATTAACTACTAGAACCCAGCAGACGTCGTACTACCTGATCCGCAACCTGGCAGGTCCAGGTTTTCCAGTCCAATTATGAACCCTCAGTAATGCGTCATGGGCTCACTAAACTCGTAAAACAGATACATAACTGTCTATTTTTGTATTCTGATAAAAATCATAAGCGTATATCTTTCTCCTGGTTATAAGTTACCTCCCAACTAATTTTCAGGCAAATCAGTTAAGCCGTTCTTGGGTAATAAATAGTGTATTACGATTTTATTTTATATATTATATTATTTTAATTAAAAATGTTATTTTATAGAAATATTTCTTTACGTATTTGGGTGGGTTTTAGCAATATACTAGTAATACTAAGTACTTACAATCTATATGTTATACGTTATGGTTTTTCTGTATTTCTTGTGATGACGTATAATATACTTATATTTTTTAAATATTAAACAAAAATCATTTGTCATCATCATCATCAGTCTATTAAAGTCCGCATGGACATAGACCTTCCCCAAAGACGCCCACCTATTTCGATCTTGAGCGATCTGAATCCAGTGTTTAATTCATTGGGGGTTAATGTTGCCGTAATCACCACGCTTGGCTGGCGGGTTGATGATCCTGCGATTTCCAGTACTCAGATAGGCGCTGCTGCCCACCTTCCAGTGAAGTGTCCTCCAGTCTCCTCTTACGACATCTTATAGGAAGACCGAGAGTGGTACTATTCTGATCCGATGGCCACACGAACCAATTAAATCACTTGTATATGGTCATATAAATCGTTTCATTATATTTCGTATTCATATTTATTTTTAAATTGTATAAACATATTCATAAAGATTTCATACATAATGCACTGTATTGTGAACGCTTAGATTAGAATAATTAGAGTTATTAAAAGCTAAGCTAAGCTCTGTCTAGACAATATTGATGTGAGATAGGAAGATTAACATAATAACCGGTAATCTTTATGTTAAAACCACGTCTTGAATGGATCTAGATACCAGACTGTAATAGATTAACAAATATTTAGAACCGTAAAATTCTCTATGCTGAATCACGTAAAATATTGATAACCTAAGTGATTTTTCATTGTATTAATTTATTATCGAGAGATTCATTTAAATTACTTTCATATATTGTTTACTGAATACTGCTGGTTATATAGAGAACATAGCTAATAATACTAAATATGACGGAAATATAAGCTAATGCTTCAAACACAAGCTCACAGAATAACAAGATGGAACAGTACTTGTACTGAGTTTCGATAAATGAGAATATTGGAGCCCCTGAAATTATACAGTTGAAGTGGCGTCAAAGGTCGGCAAAACCACCAAAGCGCGGAACTTGATGCGATTGTTCATGAGTGGGTATAGTCTCTTTCCGTTTATGCGGATTTTTTTTTCACCTTTCATGGTTTTCAAAAATACACTCGCCTGATCTGTTGCCCGCTACACCATAAAAACGTTCGTTTTAAAAAATATATAGTTTTATCCATATTTCCAAAGTTCCTGCATAATTATCTTGAACTATTTTAGGGTTTGCAATGTGGAAATGCTAAAGCAAAGATCCGTGTCACAGGAATAGTGAAATCTAATTAAGTAATGTCTCGGAGATAATGACAGCAGAAGCGATCTCACTAAGATCCCGGAGTGAAGTGGCTCCAACTCGCTCTTACCAACTCTCACTTAACTTTAATTAAAACATTCACCTCACACAGACTTCCGTGTACGCGATCTTTATCTTACCTAAATGATCTATCAGTTTTTTAAAACAGATTCTTAAGTATTGATCGTTTTTTTTTAAAATATAATTGATGTTTTTACATCTTTAAAAACAAAAAATTAAAATGCTTACAAAACTTTAATCCAGTCGTAACGAAATTATAAACAATGAAAAATAAAACATTAAAAAAACCTAAAAAATATTATCTTAAGAATTCATTTATCATTTTTCTCAATTCTGTTTATGTAAGAATCTGAGGTAAATTTTCGTTTTTTAAGATATATTTAGATAAATAAATAAGGAATCATAATTGAAATTAATAATTTAAGAACATATTATCGTACAACCGTTGAAAATTTTCTCGCCGACACTAAAAGGCGTCAAAAGTTGAATTCACAAAGTAGGTCTCATTTTCAACTCCGAGGAGACTTCTAAATTAATTGAGATTATGAAAGTTTAACTGATTTTTTGCTTGTTTCAGGTGAGTCGAGATATTAAATGCTTTACGTCGGCCAAGGAGTAAGTACTTCCGCTTATTTTACTTTCCGTAAAATGTTTCATTAAACCAGCTTTTTAACTTTAGTACAACTAACTAATTATTTTTGTTATTTATGGATGGTTAATATTAGTATTGTTTCTATAATCATTTTTGAACTCTGCAAACCATAGTAGAATTGCTATTAAAACAAAAATTAAACGCAAGATATAATAGAAAAATCGTGTCTCTAGAAACACAGAAAACAGAAGCAATTTTGAACAATGGTGGTTTAAAGATAAACAAAAGCATATACGCAAGAACAATATTAATTAAAACGTGTATCCGGCTTGGCGTGGATCAAGCGCAATACCGTACTACTGCCAAATATTGCTTTATGCTATAATTTGTTTTTCTTTCGCGATTACGGCCCGGAAATATGTTTTTAATGGTAAAAATCATCGTAGCACAATTTTTTTACGGTATAGCAGATAACGGAGCAGATGGGTCTCCTGAATGGTAAGATAACACCGCCACACTCCGCGCATTGGTTGTGTTGCCGGATTTTTTCGCCACTTAATCAGCATTTTAAAATTATTAATTTATATTTTTATTATAGTTAAATTATAGTTTAATCCGGTATCCCTTACTCCACGGTATCTTACAAAAAAAACAACTTTTGTAATAATTATTAATCGACATTTATTTATTAAGTAGCAAAAAAATTAAACAAAAGCTCTCGCTGGTACACTCACGTGATGATATAAGTGTACGTGTATTTTTCTTACCCTTACCTAACATATTACTTAACATAAGTTTATAAGACAACCTTATTTTTCGAGGCACACTTATTAACAACCAAGATAACTTTGCGGAACACAGTCTTTCAAGACCGTTCAACCATGAAATTTTTAAAAAAGAAATAGCCAAAAATGAAATGTATTATATATGCTTTAATTGACTGTTATACTGTTTATTTATTTAACAAAGTATCGTGATCCTTATACCTATCTAAACGAATATTCTTTTGTTTCTTTGGGATTTAAAAAAACGTATAATTTATTATATGTAAATATATAAGTATTTATCTTAATCTTAAGTGAACTAAATATTTACAAAGCAACTTTTTGTCATAGAATTTCTTAACATGTCCTTTGATAAAATGACATTTAGAAGATTTTCACGCGAGGTGTCCAAGTAAGTCGACAGCTGACTGTATGTCGGCAGAGCTTTATTTTAGGATTTATTTTAAAAATGATGTAATAGAAAATGTTTGAAATCAGACAGTTTTAATTTACTATTTAACTTGTACTATTAATTAAAACTAACTTACAAGCAGGATGAAAAATGGCAATTAATTAAACTTGGAATCACTTCTTATATAAAATATATACCAATGCTTGTGGTCATGTGCCTAACTAATTTAATACCTTATTTATTATTATTTTGCTATAATTATATATATTATTATATTTTCTCTAGTGAGAGAGCTATACGGAAGCATATGGTAACGTAATTATTAATCGGGTTCGTCCGTAGTGATACCACAGGCTCACCGAATACTCAGAGAGAAGTTGTAATTGTACTTGTACTTCTACTATGTTTCGCTAAGTGAGTGAAGATATCGGAGGCCCTTCAAAGTGCTGCTTGAGCGGTGTGAAAAGCCGAGAATGCGCTGAATATGGCACGGTTGTCCATGGGTGGTGGTGTTCTCTTACCATATATGATCCATCTGCTCCATTGCCGCTATAATAATAATAAATATTTAGGAAACCCAGCCTTAGCGTAAGCTAGTAAATAGAATTGTAACAAATATTGTTGTATGATATGGTGTCTAAACGTTAAATATATTTTGTTATTAATGAAACAGTAGAATTAAAATACCATAATCATCTCTTTGCAGTATTGAGGTTGTAAATTTTCATATTCAAATAACTATAAGAAATTAAAGTATATTTCACTAGTGAACGCACGACTAATAATACAGTAAAGACAATATTAGCTATAATGGCTTTTGTCGTTACCTATTATTTACCTAAATCATATTGATAAGGATAACATTGGTTTCTAATGTTCTGCAAGGCTTCTCACGCGTCGTTTTACGCCACTCGTAGGGAATAAACTGCCGCTAAACTTTATAGCCCGTTTAATGTTCATCTCGCGCGTGATGCCACATCTCTAAGGGATGAGTACGTGACCCGCGAAAATACATGTATATAGTTTATGTCATCTTCAAATCAATGATTTCGATATACAATAAATAAGAGACATTTAAACAATTATCTAAGAATCTATCAACTAAAAATATCTTAAAAATAAGTAATTATGATTAGTAGAGTTCGTTTACATTATTAAAGAAATATTTTTGTGCCGAACATTAGTTTTAGGGTGGTTATGGAAGTTTCTTGGACTGCCGTTTCTTACCAGAAATACTACATTCCTAACCGGCAGTGGTATTCGTTTTCGTTAGTTTCTAAATTCTTTTGAAAAATTGAGAACTTTCTAAATGGTTACTCTGTATAAAGACGTTTAATTTTATTTAAGATTGTTTAGTTTTAATGAGACCCGTGGGAGATCCATTCTGAAGCAAATTCTGACGCACTAATTGGGCCTGTTCATCCGAAGTGATACCACGAGCTCACAGAATACTCAGCGTGAAACGTTACTTGTACTATGTTTCGCAGAGTGAGTGAGGCCCTTAAAAGTGCTGCCTAAGCGCCGTAAAACCGGCAGCAATACCAATTCGCGGAGTGTGGGGCGGTTGTTCATGGGAGGCGGTGTTTTCTTACCATAAAGGAGACCCACCTGCTTCGTTGCCAGCTATATAATTTAAAAAATGTTTTATGTGGTCTATGCTTTGGGACCCTTGAAAAGAAGAAACCTTCAGTGTCTGTGTCAATCACCTTAAACTGCTCTTATATTTTACCATACTTTTTATAATTTTATATAGTAATAAAAAACTACCTAAATACTCTGAAGTTGTGAATATTTCTTCATATATTGCTTCACACTTATCGTAACAAATGTTAAAATCAATTTTAAATCTCCTTTTTTTAAATTTGAACGCGTATCCAAATATGAATTGGTCACAATTTTTCGCCATTACTTCATATCTCGATAATAAATCCGTCTCATGCCTCCACATTATGTGGGACGGCACGCGACGCCCGGCGTTCTGTACCGTAACTATTTTTAACTGAAAACTGAAGCATAATGCACTTTTTGTTTTACCTTGATTTATTTCTGCTTTATACAAATTTATCGTCATACCACGCTGAAATAACTTATGGGTTTTGTATTTATTTTAATGAATTTATTATTAAACTGCCGTGACGTACAGTTTCCAACATTTATATTATTTAATTGGTCCTATTTTTTTAATTAGTAACATATTTACTTCTTATTTGGTAACCATTTTGGATGCAGGTCGCCTCCGACAGGTATTCATGGAAGTCCAAGGGAGAGGCAGTGGACGACTTACGGCTGAAATGATCATGACAATTGATCATAACAGATTTAAAAAAAACAATAAATAAACGTGTATTTAATACAAGTAACAAAAATAAATAGTAGAAGAGTAGAATACTAGTCTATTAGAATAAATAGAATAGTAGAAGTGATTTTAAAAACACTTGTTCATATTATTCTACAACAATTTTTCAGTAATGTTAAGAAGAAATCAAACATTTTACTATTCCAAGTGGCGCAACTAACTACACGGCGACATTCACGATTTAAATTCACTTATTCACAATTCTTTTCGCGTATTTTTCACTTGCAATAAATTTTACGAGGTTAGACTACAAAACGTAAAATGTTCGAAGCTAGTTGCTACGCCGTAGCTCGTAGCCAGATTTTGAATGTTGAACGATTGACCCGTTTTTAACGGGAATTGTTGAATGTTAGTCAGAGGTTTAGTTTTCAAGCTTAAAGATGCGGTACTATAATCTAACTTACGTCAAAAGTACCAAGGCATTTCAAATTGTTTTAGTAGTATTAATATTCAACATTATCATATACAACTAAACTAACAAACCGGCAATACTACCAATGCGTGGATGTGGCGTAGCTGTCCATGGTCGGCGATGTTCTCTTACCATATAGAAGACCAACCTACCTGTTCCGTTGTCCGACCAAATAAGCATGTCATATCTATCAATAATTAAATTAATTTCCACGTTAAATAAACTTATATATGTGGAATATTATATTATATATAATTATAATAGTTTAAATTAACACATTCGTTTCCAAGTATACAGATGCAAAGTTTCAATAGTATTTTGATCTCAGAGGATCAAAAGTTAGAGGACTATTAACCGTTTTTGTCAAAATATGGCTTCAACGATAATCCATTATGACAACTAGTCGCAACTCGGGATGAAGCAGGCTCTAGCGACTGTTCACTTTGTGACGCGGCACTAACACTTAAATCACAACAATAAACACATTGTGTCCCGATGGACAATTTTCGAGTGAACGCGAATGAATTCAGCTAATCCTTCATTTGAGAGGCAAACTATTATTTCATTTAAATTCCAATTCATAAAGTTCATTTATACCATTTAGGAACGTTATACTGTATTTTCAAGACGTTATTATATCGCCTATTTTTCATATGCCATGTTATACTTAAAAGAACAAATAAAAATAAAGTATAAATGGCATGTTTCAAAACAGAAACAATTCGATTTATTTTTTAAAAAGTGAATTGTTTTCCAATATCAATATTATTTTGCTATATCTTAAAAGGGTTGAAGCAGCATTTTCGATATTATGTTATCATTTTTTTTTCCTCTATCAACATTGAATAAGGAAAAGCTTTAACAAGTTATTGACACAAATTCTTCACCATAAGCAAAAAGATACGCGTATTCAGGACCTTTGTTAAAAAACTTCACGTTAATAGAATAAATATACACTAAATGAAAAACTAAAGAAATAATGTTATTTTTTTAAAATCAGGTGTAAAATAATGAATGTAAGCTTATTATAATCCAAATGCCGTTCAATAGAAGTGCGCTGGTGCTAAGCTAATGTTAAGTAAGCGAATTTCAATTCCGCTATCACGAGCGTTTTAATTTGTCCGAATTAATTGTATAAAAGAGCGAGCAGGTTTCAAAATCTAGTAAATATTAAATAAACTGCGGCGTTTCGTTTAATTAACACGAAAACGACAAGCTTCGGATGAATACTCTACGCTCTGAATAGAGCGAGAAGTGAGCTGGATTTTATACAACAAAATAAAGAGATTAAACGTGACCATGGTGACAGTTCTTTCATTATTATAATATCCATCAAGTTATGTAAGTAATAATACCGAAAAAGATTTATTATAATATTTATAGTTGAAGTTATTAAAATATTCAACTTTGTATAATTACCAAAGATTAAAATCAGTAATTAGTGCCACGCGTTTAAAATTCACTGTTAAGTCATCTTTATGTTAATTGGGAAGGTTGCATGATGTAGCATATTTATTATTAACTCTAGTATTCAAGCAGGTGCGACATGCGATCTTGTTTAGGTCTCTTTGCGAATGTTTTGTTGAAAAGAGGAATGAACTAGGGTCATTTAAGAGCAACTGTATGGTCACTTACTTTACTTTTATATTTATAATTCCTCGATACAAGCAAGACTGTAATATAATCTTACAATAATCATATATTTAATTTTTTTTTGTTAAGTTAAAGAAAAACCGTGAAGATTTCAGAGTATAATTAAGGGTTAATAAAACTTATCTTAATGTGTACCAGTTTTAATGAAAATTGCTCTAACACATGCCATACTTAATATTTTTGGTTTAAGTTATTAATTCCACTTTAAAATAACATTTTATACAAATTTAACAAGTAAAACCATAAAGATTCGGCTCGTTGATTATAAAAGCATGCAATTCCAAAGTAACGGTGGATTAAAATTAATTAAGAGAAGCATGCATAGGCGGCTAGGGATCTCTGCTTTATGATGGCTAATGCATGGTTGTACACCTTTTACAACCTTAATGCCGCCCGCCCTAATTGATACAATAAGCTGCTTACTTGTGAACTCTTTAAACAATAATTCGCAAACTCGCGATTATGATATACCGTCTCAAACAAGTACTTTTAATATTTGTATAAAAGACTTATTTAAAGCTAAATTTAGGGTGTAGAAATATATTTAAATTTGTTTCTCTGAAACATAACCTCCAATACAATTCCAATTAAAACGACATAACCTGCGCTTAAATTAAACTAAAAAATAATCTTAACTAAAAATAAATAAACGACAGTAAAAGTCTCTTGATTCTCACAAACTAAAAAAACTAGATTTAGTAATTAATTTAACAAAAGTTTTGATCGTATTTAAAGCCAACATTTCAAAATCATCCAACGTTTACAAGAACATTACATTTGATTCCTAGACAGTGACAGCACCAAGCGTAGCAAAGTTCAAATTAAGAAATACTGAGCGTTTCTTTAGGCATCTGTGGAATTATCTGCCAGCAGCGATATTTCCAAAACAATATAACTTGGGGATCTTCAAGAAAAGAGCATATATATTCCTTAAAGGTTGCAACGCACCCTCGGCTCTGCAAGAGCTGGGAGTGTCCATGGACGGAGGACCGCTTACCTAGAGTGAGCCTCCTGCTCGTTTGTCATAGTTTATATAAAAAAATACTAATTTGTTAACATATGTATCTTGTCATTTATATAAATAAAAGCATTTATACAATACCTTCAGCAATTCCCATATCAGATAGGTATCTCATATGGGAATATATCTGATATATTCATAATATTTATGAATATCCTATTTATATCAATGTTGACTCGATTATTATTTTGACAAATAAGGCATTTATATTTTTCGATTTATTTATGTTTATAAAACAAACTAAATTTTTCTATACCAGTGTAAGAACTGGGGATTTCATATTCATCAAAAAAATCATGTAAAAAGTTTTTAATTGGATATAGCAAGTGAAGTAAACAATACCGAAAGCTGAGCTTAGTGATGTATACATTGACCTCCGCATGCCATGTTTAATTAGCAAACATGTCAATATATTCTCTGTTACTATTGTGACACCTGAGACATACATTGGACAAATATATATAATTACGTATGTTTAGAAATACATATTTAAATACGCTTTAGATAATACTTTAAAACAGAGAGATATTTGGTAAATTTTTATTCTTTTTTTATTATTTTATAGCGGACAACGGAGCAGGTGGGTATATGGTAAGAGAAAACCGCTGCCACAGTCCGCTCATAAGTTGTATTGCCGGTTTTTACGCCACTTATGCGGCACTTTTAAGGGCCTTAAATATCTTCACTTACCCTGCAACACAGTACAAGTACTGTTTCACGCTGAGTATTCTGTGAACGGCGTGCGTCAGCATATGCTTCAGCATGGCACTCCCATGGGTGAAAAATAAATGATACTATAAAGTATGTAGAGGCTTAGATTTTATTAGTTCAGAATTAGCCGGTGGAAGCCGGTATTTTTCAATGTATTTTTTAAAGTATATCTCTATAGTAAGAGATAACTGCCGCTCATTGATAACTATGCTACAATCTGCGCTTGCTCTTTTGCAGGCTTTTTATAAACTCTTTAACGGTATAATATAAATAGTCAGTATTCTTCGATGTATCGCATTAGCCTATTCCACTGCTGGCCTCCCCCAAAGACTCCCGCAAATTGCGCTCTTGAACGATCTGTGTCCAGCGGTTGTACCACCTCAATTAGATCATCTTTCCATTTATGTATTATAGTCCTTATTACTCCGATGTATAGTCAAATAAAAAGTATTTACGTTTAAAAATGCCGTGTCAGAGTAGTAAAGTAAGTGATAGTGCATTTGAAAGCACAATTTTGCTATTGTGCGACGATAAACTTGCTAGAGCGTAAGACGGCCTCGTCTGTATAGAGACAGGCATTCCGATAAAATATCAAAAGCTCGTTCATTATACGGCAAGCAGTGCTCTGCGATTTATTCGCGGTTGTTTTTCCGACGATTCATTGCGAGTGCAATTCCGGAGCGACTCGTTAACTAATTTGCTTCCCCCACCCCACGCGGCACCGATTTGTCCGCCGAAGATTTATTCCAACGTGGCTACTATTGATTTTATAAACCTTGTTTTACCTCCACCAAACTAGGTTGAATTAAAAATTAATTATACAAAATGCTAGTTGGCATTTCTCGTGAAAAATTCAACGGTTATTTCAATTTTTTCAACTTACTCAAGTATTTTTTCATACACATATATATATTATTTGTTGTTTAATCGCAACGATTAATTTCACAGTGTTTCGTTTTGTAGTTTGAAAGCGATCTGAAATAAACTTTTATGGTAACCGTTTTATAAAATACTTTATATATTTATACATTATGTCCGAAAAACAGATATGAAAAAAATTATCAAAAATCGAATATTTTGTTTATAACAGATCGGTATCGACTTAAAAGCTTAAATAGAATCAAGGAGTCTCTCCTAAGAGGAAATGAAGGTCGCCCACGGACCGGGTTTTATAGAAAAAGTTACAATTTCATTACTCTAATGGTCTGTGAATTTTTAAGTGGCCCTGAGAATATTCAACAATTTTTTCCTCTCAAGGAGCGCCACTTAACACTTTTATTAAAATTTTCCTTGTAAATTCGTTAATCACAAGTAAGTACAATTACCATTAATTTAAGTGAATAAAGTTCAAGTACACTGAATTGTGCATTCAGCGTTGAATATAATTAAGTTAAAATTTTCAATGTATCTTCTTTTTTGATGAGAATACAGAAATTTTAGCAACGGTTGTTAATAGTAGGCAAACAAGCTTTATAGAATTTCCGTATAAATAAAAGGAAAACAAACCAAATAGCGGATGCGAGTCGGAAACGTGAAACGGCCGCGTAACTTGTGGCCTCTGACCCTAATTAGCGAGGAAAATGCAGTTACAACAATTTGCAACTAAATTTAATTATTCTGTTGACATTATTATAATTGTGTATTTAAATTACATTTTAATTCTCTTTGTTTGGTTGAGTTAGAATGAATATGAAATTTAAGCTGTAGATAAATATTTTTTTATTAAATAAGAGACTAGTATTAGAAAAGTTTGTGAACATAGCGTCAGTTCGATTTTAATTTATCTCTGGTTTATTTGTATTGTAGCTGTCTAAAAGCAGTCTTAAATGCTTATAAATACAACGTTTTATTTTTTTGTAAATTTAGTTTCGCACTCAGTAATTTGATCTTTCAACTTCTAATAATAATAGAATACTTAATATTTTTCATAAATTTGTGCAGTAAAATATGTCAAAAATGACCGTAAATTATCTATACCAGTATGAATGAAGCACTGACATCACATGATGAAGATATTACATTTTATTCACAGTTCTGGTATAAAAAGTATCCGGAGAGATATTTTAATTAGGTTAGGACGTTATTCCCAGATGTGGCCAATGTAGGTGCGGTCAAGCTCGGCTAGGGAGTGCTGCGTCATCGCGACGAACTTTTAGCGACTTCACAAGCGCTGATTCGTTTGATTTTTTTAAATCGCAAACGTATCTAATTGGAGTGCTGTAAAAAGCTGAGGATGTAAAATAAAATATACTTTTAATTTTTAGAAATCTTTAGTCCAACAGGCTGAAGGCTCTTATGATAACAAGTCCGCTAACCATGGATAGGATTCCTTTATTTTGGAGCCACATTTGGGATCCATATAAAATAAAAAACGTTTTTAAAAAAATCGTTGTATTCGTTTAAAATTTAAAAAATGAAAAATTATTTATTTATCGTAAGATTTACCAATCACTTGACAACTGTCGTGTTTACAGCAGTGTTGACGTCGAAATAAAAATACTTTTCTTATAAATAAGTTCCATTTCCAAATTAATACTTTATATAATCTTGAATGAGCAAAATTGAACGCTCTCTTCAATGGTAGTATGACACAAACCTAATTTGCACTATTTTTTAGTATTCTCATTGTAGATTAAATATCATTCGTCACTTTCTCGTGAGAGCGAAATTAGCGAATTAGCGAAATAATTATTTTTATTATATTTAAAGTATATTAACAAATAGTTAATGTAGATTGCGTAGAAGTCACCTCATTCTGCAGTCAGCAGCAGAGGGCATGGCCATACAATGTGAGCCCCATTGTAATAGAATCCCCGCTGGAGCATTTTCCACAAGATTTAACACGATAAAAATGTCTCCTACGCGCCTTTCCGACTTTCCGATACAACGTTATATTTTCTCTTTTATAGTTTTTACTTTTATTTCTCGTAGCAGTCGCTCGGAATGATTTCTAAATTAAAGCATTCGATTGAATGTGACACGTTTATTATTATTTAAAATAATATTAACTTTGAAAATGTTTGATTTGCTGATGGAGAAATAACAGAACGTGAAATTAAATAGCTGTCTCGCGGAGATTCACTGATTTAACATTTCACAAGAATCACTTTTTGCTGGAGGATTATTAAGAATTCATCATTTCAGCTAACTACCCAGAAATTGAGCTAAAAATACAAGTTTGAATTCTAGTTAAGTTTGAAAAAAATTGCAATTTATAACTGCCAGAGCAATTAGAGTTGCTAATTTCGAATGTGAACAAAAATTCATTGGAAAGTTTTCACTTCATGTTAAATTCACACGGAGTGGACTGCACAAATTCCCAAAGGGATAAAAAGTTGGTGACGTGGCGTCACGTCTCACGGAGCTTATAACGGCGTACGGAGCGTTATCAGTGAGCACGCGCGCCGCAAATACGTATAAAAAACGAGCATGACGTAATAAAATGTTAGGGCGAAAATAAAAGGAGGCTTAGCCTAACCCCAACCTCCTCCCGCGGAAAAAACTCTAATTTTTTATCTTTTCTCAGCACGTCGCTGGCGGGCCTTCGCTTGTACAAAATATGTTCTTTTGATCGGATACATGTTATTCCGATGAAGATAACGTATTTATACAACATAGTATGTTTATGGAAACAAGTTGGACTTACTTAAATATTTTCAATTAAACTTTACATCCATCGTCAATATGTCCTTGAGTTTTATCACACATTTTTAAATAACATCATACAAAACAATGTAAAATTCGAATTATTTACTCGTAATGATAGTATCGAAAAATTTCTCATGACAAACAAACACTACTTCATAAAATAAAGCTTCTGATGTTGTAGAACAAGATTTTGGCGTTTTACTGAAAAAGTAGATATATTTTTAATTTCCGTTTTCAATCAGCGTTAATTGAACAAAACGGAAATATTTCTTTCACTTCATTGTTTACGATTCCAGCTCAAACAACTGAAACATAAATACAAAAAGATGTAATACTAGCAATATTTTATAGAAAGTAGTTGAAGCGACAAATGTTCGTAAGGATCGTGATAGATGGCAGTTTGTGGTCGCTGTTTCCTTTTGGGAATTAGGCGTGATCAAATAAACAAATACAAAAATCTGTAATACCAATGTCAGGTTTGAAGTGCGTACAAAATTATTACACCATTGCATCATTATAAATGACAAAATTATATTTTATTCTTACGATTCTAATCTACAAGTACATATTTGCCTTAATTGTAGTCATTTGTAATTAGGATTTAATGTTAAAGGAAATCAAATAAAATAAACAATATAGACTTGCTTTTTTGATCCCTGGAATGATGTAAAAAATATTTTTCTTATATTAAAAATTGTGTTAAAGATTCCAAAACATATATTCAATGCTTGCTTCGCCACATTTAATATGGAGGATTAAAAATGTCCTGGTATAAAAACATTTTCAAAACATGTAATCAATTCATATCTTAATGTTTACTGAGAGAACTATTATGAATAGTACATTTAACTATAAGCTCGCTGATAACACTTTAAAACAACTTCTTGTTCCTGGGATGAATATTTCTCGGAAAGAAATAACTACGTAAAGTTAGATATGAAGTTTTGTGCACTATCTAGAGTCACTTTCAAAGGCATTTGACAGTCAAAAGATACGATATAGTAAAGCTAAAATATTTACTAAAAGCACGTGAATTTATTCCCTGGTATGCGATAATACAATCTGGATGTCCAAGTCTCTAAAGATAACATAATGAATGCCAAACGTAGGTATAACGAACGTCTAACCGAATGTTACACCAGTTTCCTTCATCTACGCTTTCAAGACATCTTCAAAATTCAATTACACGAAAATAAATACTCGTCCGTAATAATACAAAGCCTTATCCTTTAACAATTTAGTTGGATGTTATCGGAGTTACTGAAATTATACAAACATCGCATAGCGAGTTCGGGTCGGGACTGCGACCACACTTTGTGAGTTTAGGGGATCATAAATATTATCTAACATAATACAAACACATGTGTTTTCATGTTATTCACCTATGACCTCAGGTAATATATACAAGGTCGTATAAGTCGATTGGCATACATGTTTATGTATGCTGTTTAAAAAATTTTTAAACTATATATTTTAAGACACGATACACAACATAAAAATTGACTATAAAAATTATTTTAACTCGGGGTGTTAAGAAATACAAGATTAAAGACATATAAAAATTATTAAGGAAATCAAGTAAGTTTTCTATATTGCATTAAGTTACGATATTTGATTATATAAACCTTTTATTAAGAGTTTTATGTATTTTAATTAGATTAATAATAGGTAGTTTCAATTCTCAGAGTGAAATGGTACTTGTACTATTTCGTTGAGTGAGTGGGGATATCGGATATATGAGGTATCTTGAAATTAAACCAACAACTATGAAAATGCGGACTGTGGCGCGGTAATTCATGGGCGGCGAAGTGCTCTTACCAAATAAAAGACCCACCTGATCCGTTGTCCGCTATACCTTAGAAAAACTTAATATGAATTCCTCATCATCAGCCTATCAAGTCCACTGCTAGACATAGGCCTCCCCCAAAGACGCCTACCTAGAGACCTAGAGACCAAAAACGATCTTGAGCGATCTGGGTCCAGCGGTTGCCCGCAACCTTCGTGAGATCGTCTTTCCATCGCGTGGCGGGACGTCCCACACTGCGTTTTCCGGTATTATTTCATAATTCTCTTAAAATCGCTTGAGTCATTTCGGATCAGTATGGCAACAAACACCGCGAGATGAGTATTATATATATCAGATACCTTAGTTCCGGTTATAATGGATATTAAATACTACCTACGTTTTTCAAGCTTAACGAATTAAATCTATCATCGACACATTGACAATAGCGATTTTGTGATAAAAATGCCATCGCACCAGGATGAGTTTCAATGCACCCGGATTCAAAGAGAGATCGTACAATAGTATTGAAATACACCGATTCTATCGCGGATTTTGTTGAGTTTTTGACATGAAATGCACAACAGAGCTTTCGGATACAGATCTCTGATGAACAAAGTGTTAACCATATGAAATGTGGTCAAAGTGTCTAAAGATTGATCGCTTTGCGATAGTTATCAATCGGTCGCGTCCAAATCACATTCAATATATCTAAACAAGCAATTATTTAAGGAAGAAACATATCTTCAGAAAGTGTCACAATAATAAAATTATTATATATTTTATTTATTTTGCGTTTTATTGGAACAAAAATCCGACTTATTTCATGTGTAATTTTTTTTTTAGAAATGACAAACGCTTTTGGCATAAGGCCTCTACAGCTTCTCGCGGACTTTTGGGGCGCGACTAGCACAAGGGCGTCTCCTGCGAGACATGAACCTCGGCTTCTGCCGTCGCACGAACGTTGGCCGCCTGAATGGCCGGTCGGTAGCTCACCGTGGTGGGCTTTGCGACATACATCGGTCCTCGCCTCCGTTTTCGGCGGGGGCGGTTTTTAACGCGGTTCCTACACAGAAAACTATAATCTGATTTTTTTAATCCTCTATGGAGACTAACAGCTCTTTGTTTGTTTGGGTGATTCGATCATCCGGATCGTGTAATACATAAGACGGCCTCCGGTGCGTCGGGTATCTTATCGGGACGGAAAACATGTGTATATGGAACCATTTTCAAACTATCTCTTCATTTTGCCAATAACAATTTTGCAATCCAACACAACTTGGGGACTTTGAAAAAAAATACCTATCGCTAAAAGGCCAGCAACACACTCTTGCTGGGCCGCGGGTGCTTCGTATATTTCCGTATTCAAAAAAGTCAGTTTATTTAATTCTATCCAATTATAATTACCGTAGAAATTGTTGGTAAGACCAATTTATTATGGCCTAAACTAAAAAGCGTCAAATGACGTCTTTGATATAACTATATAGTTGATAAATATTTTATCATTACTTTTTAATGGTTAATGGATGGGACTCCTATATGGTAACAGAACACCGTCGCTCATGGACAACAGCGCATTAGTTGTGTTGCCGGCTTTTTACGCCGCTCAAACGACATTTTAAGGAGTCTCCAATTACCTCACTCACTAAAAAAACACAGTACAAGAGAACAAGCACCGTTTCACGCTAATATTCTGTGAGCCCGTGGTATTGCTACGGACGAGCCGGTCCAATTTGTAGCTCTCTCCACCTCTCTCATCGTGATAATTTAATTTATTTTATATTAAATCAATATGAAGATAACATGAAAAAAGCATATATATATTTCATTGTTAACTGGATACCGATAGAGTACGCTCAGGAACATGTGTTGGGGTGAAATTGAAAACAAACGCGCTATTTGCATATGATAAGTATTGCGTGCGTATACAATTGCTGGACGTTAGGATGACCATGAGCCTATTTTATTCAACGCATTTAGGGGGACAACATTGGGACAACAATATTGGAAAAAAATATTGTTTGATTGACTGAAAAAATAACTTTTCCACGCTAAATTTGTGAAAAGCATTGTAAATTATTACTTAAATAGAAACATTGGGTCTACATTTACTTTTCTATAATAAAATCGCCTTCCCGATTTAAAAAAAAAACGAGCAGAAGTCTCTCTGCACATAGTCACTCCAATCTTTGGTGGGTTTTAAGTCCATTTGCGAGTTTTTCGGGATAGGTACCCTCTTTTTTTGAAGATCCCAAGTCGAATTGCTTTGGAACGGTGAATACGATCAAGAGATTGAAGCTGATTTTTGTGAGGTCCCTTCCATAGGTCATCACTCTTAGAAGTCCTTTAATTTAATTAATCATACTAACATTCTTCAATTTCTTTAAAATTTATCACAAAGATATATTCTTACTATGTGTAAGTTTTTTTTTCGCTATCTGTAGAATCATATGACTATTGTCAAACTTCATTGTTGCCACATGAAAAAATCACCAATTACTGTATAAAAATACCTGTCAAAACTTGTTCATCACATATAGACATGTTATAATGTCCAAAAAAGTATTTTGTACATTATTTCATTAATGACAAGACACCAGAGTTCCACGCCAAAAATAATTGATAAATGGTGAGATTAATAGCGAATATGGTATTAACATTAATGTACATACTACTTTAATGATGTTTACATAAGTTAAGCATAATTTATTTATTTAATGATCCTTTAAATTTATATTCTGTATGTTACAAAATATGTTTAAATCAGATAATAAACAATGAATCAACAACTAAAAACAAACTTTGTCCATAGATAAGCAAAATTATTATAAATCTGTAAATGTTGAGAGGTTAAAAAATTACTTTGAACCCATCACTACATTGTTTTGAGTGTAGCAAAATTAAATAGTAAATTTATTATATAACATATTATTGCGTTATTTCATAATATCTACAATCCATATAATATTGGAACGAATTATTGAAAGATAAAAAAACATTGATAATTTGGCACAATTTTAAATTTTCCCCTTAAAATAACATGACATAATATCAGCCATTTATTATAAATCATACCACGCCTAAAAAAAGTCATTATCTCCTGTCATTATTAAAAAAAACCATGGTCACAGCAGTAATTACAAACATAGCTATGCTTGTCTGAAATTCCCTCATATAAGGGTGCGTCACACCTGTCCGGCGCCCTCGCCACGCGACAAAGCACGTTGCATAGAAAGCTGCAAGACCAGTGTAAGGGGCCTTGTTGTTCACAAATTTTTATGAAAAATGTACATTTTAAGTATCATCTTATAATGGCTTGTTTTGTATTAGGGTGGCATTTGAACAAGTCCAAAATCTCGTCTATGGTGGCTGATTTTTATTGTCCACGTGCATTAATGCTATTATTATTTGCATGCATAATAAATGCATAGAGCTCAATTAAGCGAGAAATGGATATTTAAATATATAGCAGAAACGTATTCTCCAAGACCATGGTTTTATATTCAAATCCCAATTCAAATCTAATTTTGAAACAAAACACATTAAACATATATTAGGAAGTACGGAGCCACAAATTCTATTTACCTCTTTACTTATAAACTGAACCTAAAACACCTGAACATAAAATATCCTAAAAGGCGGCCAAGGCACACAGGACTCAGCGAGTGCTGGGGATGTCCATGGGCAGGAGACCGTCCGTTTACTAACTGCTGCTATTTACTCCAAATCCCATTTGACAACATTATTTAAGAACTAATCTACTTTGCAGTACAACCTTTTTCTTAATAATGTTTATTATAAAAAGTTTTTAGTTACTTATTTTGTGTTTTTTTTTGTATGCTATAGCTGACAACGGAGCAGTTTTCCTATATAGTAACAGAACACCGCCGCCTATAGACAACAGCGTCAAAGTGTGCCGTTCATGTACCAAAGTACCGTTTCATGCTGAGTGTTCTGTGAGCCCGTGGTATCACTTAGACGAGCCGGCCCAATTTATTCGCCAGCATGGCTCTCCTACAGGTTAAAATAAAAAAAAATGTAGCTTAATTAACCAAACGGATATATTGTTTTAATATCTTGTAATGTGATAGTTTTTTAAGTGTTTACATGTTTCTTTATCATTGAACCACCCTAAATTGTACATTTACCTGTATTGTGCCAAATCCGAGGGAGGTAGGTCGCGTGGCGGAATGCAGGTGGTCTTAGGTTTAGAGTGAACATTGCGGAGGGCAAATTGTATTACTACTGTCGCTGACATGTTCACCTCTTGATTTCAACAGATGTGTTATTTATGATGCAGCATTCGAGTAATTAATTAATCTCTGATATTTAGCCTTATATCGGTTCCAAATATCACATTTTTAAATTAATCAAAAATTGGTTTTAAAAAGTGTACCGTGAAGCGAGAAGTAACGGGTTCATATCCCGGTCCGGACAATTATAAATTAATAAATAATATTAAATAATTTATTTATAATTTATTCGGTCTCTGAAAGGGCTTGACAGTGGCCGGGCGAGTGTCTGCTACTGTGAAGC